>CAHIKZ030004140.1:1135000-1357500 GCA_903632075.3 Acanthosepion pharaonis
TATGTGTGTGTGTGTGTGTGCATGTAAATTTAAAAAAATTTTCTTGAAGAAAACAGACAAGTTATATCTTTTGATCAATTTTAATCTATCTCACACTTTTTCTCTGTCTCTCTGTCTCTACATATATATGCATGTGTGTGTGTTTAAACTTAAGCAACTTCTCTTGAAGATAACAGACAAGTTATATCAATTATATCTTTTGATCAATTTTTCTTCTTGACACATTAATTTCCGTATTATGATGTTAAAGGTCTTGAGGAAAGTATAAAGGGACTTTTCACAGTTCATGTCAGTTGTTGTCAAGGTTCCAAGCTTTCAAATGGATTCACTCATTATCAAGAATGAAAAAAATTAGATGAAATTCAAACTTCGTTTACTTTTCATCAATTGAATGACTTTTTTCATTTCAAGTTTCCTCTGTTTTTGATGTCACATAAATGGGATGTTATTTTTGTGTTTGAAAACAAAAAAAAATTGATCCCAAAATGTAATAAACATCACTATTCTTGTATCTTAATATTAGTTGTCTAAATACAGTCATTACATATTTAGAGGGTGGTGAAAACCTTTTAATTTACTATGCTTCCTAAAATCTTACCAGACATGGGAAATCATTATTGGTTGGGCCAATATATATATATATATATATATATATATATATATATAGAGAGAGAGAGAGAGAGAGAGGTGTTCGAACTTGCTGTGAAAAACTGAACAAAATGGAGAAACACCTGCCGCTGAGGTATAACTAACTATGAAAAGAATCGTCAACCATCTGAGAGAATTAAGAACCAACACTAAATCTTGGGCCAATATATCAGCTCATATGACTGTCAACCCTTCAACATGTCCCTCTTGTGGACTTGTTTGCAAATCCCATGCAAGATTGATGTCTCATACGAAACATAAACAGAAAAAACTGAACTGAAACGACGGAGAGAGTCCATTATATGTATATATCTATATCTATATATATATACATATATATATATGACAAAATATACTTTCAAGATATGCTATAGTTATGGCTAAAAGTGTTCAAATTCTGAGATAGTGTATGTAAATATAAAAGTGAACATTGAGGTCAGCACCAAGTGACGACAATTTGTTTCATGCTTCAACACAAGTTTCAGGCCATGTGTGTGTGTGTGTGTGTGTGTGTATCACTATATTTTTTAAAGTAAATGTCCAATATACAGTATGAATATAAGTTTTCAATACGTGTCACAAAGCCAATTTATTACCTTATCTGCTTGCACATAGTCGTATAGTAAGTGTTTACCTCAAAATTACACTACATATATGCTTCATCTTTGTAGTAATAAATATGAGATAAACATTTCAACAAATCCATTTATATAAAATTATAAAAGATATATATTTAAAAAGATGAAGCAAAATATTTTCCATTTCTATTCCTGAATGAAATAACCTAATATCACTGGAGAATGTAAACTTCTAGGTGGTTGGTTAGAAAAAGTTGGAGGTTATTTTAAAATTTTCCAAACAGCAGTTAAGTCTTGGGATGATGGTACAATGTATCAAATGTTTGATAAACATCATCAGAATAGCAAACATTATGTCCCAAATAAAAGCACATTCTACAGAACACAGTGATAACATAAAGGGCTCCAACTTCATTCATAAAATACTGGTTTGATAGTTTGCAAGTGGAAAGAACATGGCTTGACAGCCAACTGTTCTCCATCTGGTACCCTTTGAAATATTTTCATATGTGCTATTTTCATATCTGCTATAAGTAAGAATGATAAACAAACAGCTAAGGATTAATCATAAAAAGTTAATATAAGTTCTCCAAACATCAGGGGCAACACCTCAGGCTCTCCGCAACACACTCTGACAGCATGGCTTGCAATCTTTTTGAACATGAAAAGTACCACTTCTGAAGAAATCACAGATGGAGCTAAGGCTGAGGTTTGCTAAGCATATAAGCCATATTAATAATATGCTTTGGTCAGATGAGGCCATGACAGAATAATTTTGCCTTTATTTGAAGGAAGAAAAATAAAGATTTCAAACACAAGAACACTGTTCCAACTGTGGAGCATGGTGGTGCCAATGAAATGTTATGGGGTGGTTTGTCTTGATACAGTACAGGATATTTTCACATGGAAGAATGAATGAAGACTTGTAGTGAGAGAGAGATTTAGCAAGAACCTCATTTCATCAGTCATGGTTTTAAAATTAAATTCAAGTTAAATTAGGTGTTTGAACAGAGCAACAATCTTAAACATACCACCAAGTCAATGAAACAGTGGTTTCCAAAATAAGAAAATCATTGAAAGGAAGTTACCCAGTTAGTCCTGACTAGAAACCGAGTGAAAATTTGTCAGTATTTATCAGGTTAGAATGAACAGAAAAAGTTCTACCATGAAAAGATGTTCAAAATATAAGCAAACGACTGCTCTACGCTGAAGAAAAAAACAAGTGAAGGATGTCAATCCAAACAAAATATATTCTGTTTAATTCTGCTTCATGCAGAATACAGAAAACATTTTTTGACTCCAACTTTTCAAGAATATATTTTTTATAGTTTTATTGAAATTTATTTGTTGAAATTATTGTTCATATTTACTATTGTAAAGATGAAAAAGGTGTTGCAATTTTAAGAGAAATATTTATTGTATGTGTGGTTAATATTGCAATAAATTGTTTTGTGATAGCTCTTGAATACATTTCTGCAAGCAAACTTCAATACACACACACACACACACACATATATATATATATATATATATATATGTATGTATGTATGTATGTATAAATAAGTAATATATATTTTATTTATTAATTTGACATATTTTTGAATGAATTGGGATCAAATAAAGATCAAATATGGATCAGAATCTGACAGAATGATAGGATAAAAAACAAATAAGAAATGTTTATCAATCTAACGTTTTACTAATGAATATTTTTCTTTTTTTTTTCCATTTCTCATTCTCTGATGAAGCTTTAATAAAAATTAAAACTTCATCAGAAATTGAGAAATGGAAAAAGAAAGAAATCTGGTCTTTTTATTTCTTGTGTTATTTGATTTACATTGGTTAAGCAGCCATCGTATGCATTTGACTTGTTAAGCAGCATAAGCATTCTCGACTGAATGAGAGATGATGATGCCTTATTTCGAAAAAAAAATAATGGATTCAATCCTAACAATCTGTTAACATTTCCTTCAACTCCACACCCCACAAAGAACCTCCCATCACTAGAACCTTGTTTACTATCAACGAGCAGATTGGGACTCATTCCATGACTTTCTCTGCAATGTCCCCTGGGATGTTGTCTTTACACTCCCTGTCCAAGAATGTGCTACTGAGGTCTCATCCTGGGTTAAAGCTGGAATCGACGCTTTCATCCCCTCAAGGAAATTTAAGGTCATGTCGCACTCCTCCGCTTGGTTCTCCGCTGCATGCTCAGTAACCATTTCTCATAGGAACCACTTCTTTCACATATTTCGTAGCGACATGTCAGACTGCAATAAACGTCTCTTTGCTTCCGCCTGTAATGAGTCCTCAATGAAGCTAAGTCAATATTTGCTTCTTGGATGAAGGAGCGTATTGCATCTCGCAAATTTGGTTCCAAAGATTATTGGCAGCTCTGCAAGAGTGTCCTGAACAATAGAAAACCTTCCATACCTCCTTTATTCAACCAGTTTGAGGTCTTGACCTCCTCTACCGACAAGGCTAAATGCTTTGCTTGGAAATTCTCATTTAATTCAACGCTCGACTCCTCCGGTGTGCCCATACCAGACTTCCCTCTAAGAACTGAGGCCCTATTGAGCGGCTTACACATAACCCCGTCATTGGTACTGGGCATTATCTCCAATTTAGACCCCCACAAGCCGAGTGGTGGAGATGGCATACCAGCCATTGTCTTGAAGAAATGCGCGCATAGTGCCCGCCCTCTCTAAACTGTATAATTACTGCCTCAAGGAATCCTGTTTTCCTGACTTCTGGAAGTCCTCATTCATTGTTCCTGTCTTTAAGAACTCTGGAGACCCCTCTGACCCCTCTAATTACCATTCTATTAGTCTCCTACCCCTCTTCGGCAAAGTCTTCGAGGCCCTAATCAATGCCAAAGTGGTTAACCACCTTACATCCCATGATCTGCTCTCAGACAAGCAATATGGTTTCTGCTACGCCCAATCTACAACTGATGTGCTTATGGCCATCACTGAAACCGTCTACCAAACCCTTCAAAATAACGGTGAGGCTCGTGCTATGGCCCTAGACATCTCCAAAGCATTTGATAGGGTTTGGCATGCCGGCCTTCTTCGTAAGCTCCAGGGTTATGGTATTACTGGTCGATTGTTTGATCTAATACAATCATTCCTGTCAAACCGTGAATTGTAGGTCGTTCTCAACGGATTCTCCTCCAGTTCCTATCCCACGAACGCAGGTGTTCCTCAAGGCTCCATCCTTGGCCCCACTCTATTCTTTATTTTCATCAACAACCTTCCTGATGCCATAGATTCTCAAGTTGGCATCTACGCTGACGACACTACAATTTACTCCTGCCTCAAAAACAAATCTAGAGTCGGTGACAAAACTAACCTGGCCGTGCGTCTTGAAATGGACCTCCAGTCAGTTGTTAATTGGGGCAAGAATTGGCTGGTCAACTTTAACGCCTCAAAAACTAAACTACTCTCTATTAATCACCATAGAGATCCTTCCCTGCTCCCCATTAGAATGTCTGATAGTCAACTTCTTGAGAGCAACTCCCTGCGTCTGCTCGGTCTCACATTGACTGCTGACCTGAGATGGAACAAATACATTGAGTCAATTGCTTCTTCCACCGCGAGGAAAGTTGGCTCTCTGTGCTGCACCAGGAAATTTTTCTCCCCGGAATCGATACTTCAAATATACAAATCAACCATTCGCCCTTGCATGGAGTATTGCTTCCATATATGGTCTGGGGCACCTTCTGTTTACCTCGGAGTTCTTGACAAGATCCAGAGACGGATATGTAATATAATTGGCCCTGATCTGGCATCTCGTCTACAGTCACTCTCTCACAGATGCGCCGTCTCCTCTCTCTGTCTTTTCTACAAATACTTTCATGGTAATTGCTTCGATGAGCTGCTTTCACTGGTTCCAAGACTCCATGAATTCAAGCGCGCTACGAGGCTGGCATCCCGCTCCCACCCTTACACTGTAGAAACTTTTAAATGTAGCCATTCTACTTCAATAGCTTCATACCTCGCACCTCTCGCCTGTGGAACACCCTTCCCAATTACTGTTTCCCTAAGAGCTATAATCTCCAACTATTCAAATGTAATGTCAATCGACACCTCCAGTTACCTTGATCTACCCACTATCCTTCTTCTCATCCTTTCTTCTATCTCTCCTATCTGCTCTTGTTCCAAATCTTCTGCAACCCCCTGCATCCTAGTGGCTTCACGCCTTGCTCGAGGCGTAATGCTTAAAAAAAAAATAATATATATATATAAAAATATATATATATATATATATATATATATATATATATGTAATCATCTATATACAGACTGTCTTGCTGTATCCCAGCTCATCAGTATGGCTAGACATCCAACTGCTTCAAGATGGGATCGAAACCCAACCTATTTGGCATCAGATTCTACCCCCAAGCTATCATCATACAGCAAAGCGAAAGGGAAATTTTAAAATATATATTACGTGAAAGATGTCAGCAGTAGCTAGGAGAGTTTGATTCAAGTAGAAGAGCAATATATATATATATATATATATATATATATATATATATTGTAAAGTAGTGAAAGGTTCTCAGACCAACCTACTTCTCATGATCTTGCAACATGATTAAAAAAAATCTTAGTAGGGCTGTGAATATATATATCATTTGCCTTAATAAAATCTCTCAGAGGACAAAACAGATCAGCTAAGATAAGTTTTTCCTTTTGTCTTTTATATATATATATATATATATATATATATATATATATATATATATATATACAAGAATATATATCTATACCTTATATATATATATATACCTGTATATATATATATATATATATATATATATATATATATATATATATATATATATATATATATATGTATCTGATTATATACGTCAATATATATATTGACTTATATATCATCATATTTTTGCTGATATTGTCATACATTGATTATCTGACAGTCTTTCTTGCTTGTTCACAGCCATTGTGGGAAGAGTTAAAGTTTTTCGGAAAGAACCCTATTGATTCTTTATTTAATGATTAACATTAAAGAAAGAAATGACTTGTTTCCCTTTGTTGAGGTTGAGTTCCTTGATCCCTAATACCTTTTATTCACACCTGCATTCTGGCCTCAGCTTGACTCCCACATATCAGTGTTATGCAATATTTCCTTTACCATTTGATTCCATTTTGTGTTGGACCAATGGATGTTTGGTCATTCGTACTGTGGGCACTTTGGCTTCTTGCTGCTAATAAACCCAATGTTTCTAGCCTGTCCGACTTTTTCTTCTCTCAGGTTTCTTTATCTCTAAAACATCAACCATCATTGTAACCAAGTAATTCATTTTGGACTAATGTCCTTATCTTCCATGTTCGTGTAGCATTTAGAAGAGCCTGCTTGCAAATAGTATTATCGAGTGTGCTCTGCAATATAAACTAATACAATCTGTAGCTGCAAATGTGAAACTAATGCAAGTAATGCAATATCAAGTCTTTACATTGAAGAAACAAGATATAGTTACACCTGTAAAATGATTTGAACCTGAATCTTCAACTTTGTTATTGCAAGCAACTGTTTAAATAGATGTGCCACCTTTAATTACTCTTAGATCTCCTGCAACTAAATGACAAGCAAATCTCGTCTGACATTTATAATAGCAAGCAGGGCTAGTGCATACTACACCCAAACCCCATGACCTGTGGTTATGGTGGTGGTGAAAGTATCAATCCTGATTCAACACCCCTGGCAGGTGCTTTGTGACCCTCACTCTTTTATCAATATTTGATTTTTTTTATACCTACATTTATATAAGTTACAAATTTAAATAAGCACAATGGACTATTAAAGGATGAAAAATTTTAATTCTGGAGTCTTTTTTTTTCCAAACCCATGAATTCAATTTGTCAATGTTAAGGTTAAAAAAAAAAGCACTTCACAAAATTCACTACTTTTTATCTATAATGTTGAATGTGTTAAAATTATCCAACTTTTTAACAAGAAAAATATCAAGTTTATTTTAAAAATTACCTCAAAATATTGTTGGTTTATTTAAGATGGAATGATCTATTATGACATTTATTTAAGATGGAATGATCTATCATGACATTTATTTCGGATAGAATGATTTCTATTTAAATACATTGGATTTATTTTCAAATTTTAGTTGAATTTTTCATCTATATTGCATAGGATCCATTATTGTGCATAATAATGTTACAATAAAATTTGTATTTTATATGAATATTACCTTATGAAAACTGAGATATAGTTGAATGCAGTCCCCATATAGATTCAGGGAGGGTGAATCATAGATTGGAGGAGAAGCGTAAAACCCTTTCACCAGTCCTATGCAAAAGTCTTATGCCACTTGGTCTGTTATATAGGTTTGTTCTTCTTTCCTAAAAATGATTGGATCCAAGTTTTTAGGTTTTTGTTATACATAGCCTTATTTACCCAGAGTACCATTATACTTGCTCATGCATAATGGTGGGTACTTTTTCTGGAAGCCATTTTGGTGTACATGCCTTAATAAAACAAAAAGATGGAATCATATAAATACAAGGCCATGATATTGGAAATGATTTTAATGGCATGAGATATCAATATTTTATATATAAAATGCATCAAAACTACTACATAATATCAATCCTCCTGCATGGCTGAAAATGTGGAACAATTTCCTCACAGACAAAGAGGAGACTTGAAGCAACAGAAATGTAGACCTACAGAATGATGCCAAGAATATCACGAACAGAGCATGTGAGCAATGAGGAAGTTTTAAGGAAAACAGAAACAAAAATGACACTTATACTCTCTGAAATTTCTCAGATAAATAATGAGAAAAGAGGGCCTGGAGAATTTAACACTCACAAGGATATACAAAACAAGAAAATTTAATGAGCAAATCACCTACCCAATGAGCTTGTATAAATGGATGGCAGAACAGAGACATGGAAGGATAGTAAATAGAAACATTATTTACATCTACAAAGGATAGGAAGCTGTGGAGAGACAAGATTACCCACATCCTGACACAGCACATAGAAGAAGATATTTATAATTGCACACACACTCACACACAGAGATAAACAAACACATATGCACATTTAAAGAGCAAATAAAAGAGATAGAAAGAGAAAAGGAGAAAGAGAGATTGGGAAAGAAAGAAGGAAAGAGAAAGAGAGAGAGAAAGATGGAAGGAAAAAGTGAAGCATGCAAAAAAATGAGTCATGTGACTCAAATATCGGTTTGCTGTATTTTAACTCAGAAAACATAATTGTTTCAGAAAGTGCTTTCCAATGTATCATCCGTAAAGATTTAGGGTGACAAAACAATTTGTCATTTTCTCATGGATAAAATGTAAATATGCAATTTAATGCATCAAGATGCTAAAAAGAAAGAAAAAAACTTACAAGCTATTTGAATTCAAACAGTAAAATTCCTTACAGAAGTAAGTTAAATGTGCAAAATGCTGACTGTAGATTCTGCAAAATTCTTGCTATAACTTTTAATGTAATTATTTCTATTTTAAAGGTGGAAAGAATTAGTTTTGAGGAAAGGAATCTCCTGAAAGTCTTTGCCTGAACATTTTCCATTTCTTTGTAAAAAAATAAAATGATATTCTTTATAAATGCCTTGTTTCTTTTTCATATTACTACATATAGATGAATGAACGATTATGTTAGGCTTGAAGACTCTTTAAATTATAGCATGTTATATATTTGCTGATTAAATTAATTCTTTATATAAAATAATGATCATCTGTCAGTTGAGTAAATATTTGATTTATGCCAACATAGAAATTACTCTGGCAGTTATTCCCAAATTAAAACTGTCTCATTAAAAAAGAATATTTTTTTCACATATAAGACATTTTGGGTAGCTGATGTTTATCCCAACACCAGGGCTGGTGATGTGTACTACCACCAAACCCCCCTCCTCCTCCGGCCAATTGGGGGATATCTAGGCAGTACTTTGTGACTCTTGCTATCATATCATCATATGCTATATACTACCTACATTTATATATGTTACAAGTTAAACTAACCACAAATGACAATTAAAAGATGAAATGAATTTTGCAGATTTTAACATCATTATGGGGTCTTTTTTATTTCATCCAAATCTGTGAATTTGTTTTGCTCATGCTAAGTTTTCAAAAAAACACCATATAAAATCAACTACTTTTTATCCATAATGTGTTAAAATTATTCAACTTTTTAACAAAAAAGATCTCAAGTTGACATTGTCGATTTATTTATGATGGAATGATTTATTATGACATGTCTCTAATTTCTATTTAGATCCATTGGATTTATTTTCATTTTTTCTAGTTGAATTGTTCACCTATGTTGCATAGGATCCATTATTGTACATAATTAGGTTACAATAAAATTTGTATTTTATATGAATACTACCTTTTAAAAATTGTCATGTAGTCAAGTGGGGGCACTGTATCAGAGATTTAGATTTGGGGCCCTGGCCTATATCATAGATAGGCGGGATGCTGAGACCCTTTCACCAGCTGTACTTGATACCATACACTATAAGAAACGGTACCAAGCCTAATTCAATAATATGAAAATATTAAATATAAAGCAATTGGTATGAATTTTTATTATTTGTTGGTATTCAAAGTACAAAACTGAACAAGAAGTTATTATAAAATACTGTTAAATGAGTTGGGGTTTAGTTTGGTTTTGAATCAAAATTCCTCTGCTGACCTCACTCACAAAATTTAAAATAAAGTGCTAGGACAATTTGTCATTGATAAATTTATCACCAGTCAATTTTCCCTGAGATCAATTAGACATTACAATAGTTCATCTCCTATAATTAGTTTACTCTTCTTGGTTTTAGTAATACTCACTGGATAATTTTCAGATAGTTATTTTTGACCAAATGTTCTTATGCCAATTTAAGATAGGTGAATTGAGTCCTAATGTATTATATTTAATCAGTTGCTTGCCATCAATACAACCACCTGCATGCTTAACATTATATCATTATAGTAAAATAAAATTATATTTATATTTACTAATGGATCTAAAATATATTGAAGGCATGAAACCATACATGCCAGAATGGACTTTACATAAGTGAAACTTATAAAGAGTTAATTTCTTAAAGATAGTTGCATATAATCTTAAATTTTAGCATTCCAATATCTAATGTATTAAACTTTAGTTTTCATTTTCTTCATGATCATGATGATGATGATGATCATCATCATAATCATCAGTTCTCTACCTGGATGGTGTTGGGGGTGGGGGGTGGTCATAGGATTTCTTTACATATCTGGGTTGAAAGCTGGAAAGATATTAATTCATGCATAACAGGCCTTGGGCAAGTAGATGGGGGTGTGGCCCCTCACTCTCCAGGTCAAACCACAGCCAATGTCCTCCAACTTAAAGGCTTGCCTTGGTCATGAGCATTTGGCTGTTGATTCTACCAAGACACTCCTCCCTGGCCACTGACTTCAGTTTAGGAAGCCCTCCACCCAGGGATTTTGTATCACCACCACACCAGCTGTATACATGGCTGTAGATCCTAGTCCTCCACCCATTTTGTTAGATAGCTGTTGAACCAAAAGAAGGTTCATCCACACTTTGACAGGTCTTGGTTTTTAATTCTACTGGGTGTCTAGCCATTCTTCTTAACAGAAAAGCCCGGTGGAGGATCCAGTTGTCAATGATTTGACTGTGCAGCAGGTAGTACTGGGTTACATGATACCAAAAGTAGTCATAGAGTAACCTGACATGAAATTTGGAAATTTGATGAAGTTGAATAAAATTGAAGTTTTTTTTTGTTCTTTTGACAAATTGACCTCAGAAGCAAACTGATCCCATAACAGATTGACTACACAACAAATTGAGTAGATACCCAAAATAATTTACTTAAAGACTTTCAAGTTCATATCTAAACTACAAATTAAATGTGTCTTTATTAAATACAGTGCTTCTAGATTCTCTGAGAAATTTTATGAATAAAGCAGTTCCAAATAAGGAACAATATTCAATGGGTTCTGCTTCTGACATGAGAAATATTGAATTTCATCTATATTGATTCATATGTAAGAAATTAAATTGATATTATAATAAATATGTAATGACATTTAAATAAAACTAAAACCAATCCAAAAAACAATGAACATTTGAATAAAATGGCAGCAAATAGAGAATATATCTTTTCCAGCTTCAGTCAGTCAGACATTTGTAAAGTCAGACTAAATCAGTACTAAATAACAAGAATGAAGTAGTTGACAAATCTAATGATTCCAAGGCCAGAATCCATAGAAAGCACCTGAGTTAGTCTTTGATTCAATCTGTTTTGGTTTCAAACACTTTCTGATTTATGTCACTGAAGAAAAAAGTGTCATTCTGCAAATGGGTATCAAAAAAAAAAAAGGCCTTCTCACCACTCTGCACTCAATTTCTGTTCTTCTAGACTTACATGCTCTTTCAATATCAATTCCATTATTTTATTGGCCGCGAAGAATTAATGCAGATCTTTTAGATTGATTTGCTTATCGAATTGTATCGCACAACATCAACAGGAGTGTTTTTGTTATTGTTTGCTTGTCGAATTTTTATCACTTCTACTAATCCAAGCACCCCCCATCCTCACCACATCAGCAAAAAATTATCCCCAAAGGTGTCATCTGTCCTTATCATGTGATTTTGGACATAGAAAAAAAAAAATCAAAGAACAGCAGGGAAAAAAATGGAGAAGAACTTAAAACAATGAAAAGAGAATTCAACAAACAACCATTAAAAAAAAAAAGAAGAGGTGCACAAATTTCATTACAATTACAAGTGTTGCCTGAAGAAAAACCTAGTGAATAGTTGAAACATAATGAGGAAAAAATCCCCAAATTTACATTTGGCAATAACATAAAAAGAAATAGATATTTTTAAAACAGCTGCTTGTATTTAGGCAATTTTTTCCTTGCTGTTCATCACAATAAAAGTGAAATCTACATAATCTGATGCAGAATTCCTTTAGCAATATGAATGAAGGTAAAAAGTGAGGAAAATGGGGAATAAATGTTACAAGAAATTCCTATTATTGTTTGAAGGTGATTTGCTTAAAGGGGAAAAAAAATTTTGCAAAGGATTCTGGGAAAGGTCAGAGTTCTGAACAAATATTTTGCTGGGAACAAATTCAGTAAAGGATTGACCAATGACCAACAATAACAAAGGTAAAAGAAAAAAATCAGCAGTTACAGCAAAAAGCATCTACACTTGTTTGTGTGTGTATTTGCATGTGAATGTATGTACATATGTGTGCAAGTGTGTCTATATATGTGAATATATATCTCAATATATGTGTTGTGCATATAAGCACATATCTGTATATATGTTTATATATTTTACATTCAGCTATGCATGTGAATATACAGTAGCATGCAAAAATATTGGATAGAATTTTTTTTAAGAAAAAACTATGAGCTATGAAGGAATATCAAAAACTTTTAAGATCTTCTTCTATATACAATGTCTTATCATTGATGGAATGAGACTATGGATTTTGAGTTTAATTCTCATAATTAAATTTATAAATTTAATTTCAGTTTTGAAACATGGAAATTTTTTGTTTCACAATGGAATCATATTTTTAAAAAGAAAATGATTATAATACATATATATATATATATATATATATATATATATATATATATATATATATATATATATGACATTATATAAAATTGTATTATGCAAGTCAATGTTTACACAGTAAAATTTATTTTAACCACTTGTTTTTTTGCTAATTTTTCAGAATATATATATATATATATATATATATATATATACTATAGACAGTATAACATATGAATTCAAAACTATATGTCTGTCCTTATTAAAAGCATTGATAATGATTTGTTTTGGGGATGTTGGGTATTATTATGCAAAGCAACTAAGTGTTCTCTAATTTTGGATTTATAAATAAAATCCAAAAGATATACGCTATAGTAATATGTGATTAACACAGTATCATATATGCTGAAATAATTTTTTCTCTTCTTATTTTCCCCATTAATATGAGCCTCAATGCATTCTATAACTTTTATCAATCTCTCATTCATTGATTTTGTCAACTTTTCTACTACATTTGATGTCAAGAGATGCACATGTCAGTATAATGTAAACGTGACTACAATATGTTTGAATACAAACATATTGAATTTTTGTTGTCAATATTCATGAAAAATGTTATTAAATTATATATTAACAGATATGCTTTAGTGCACACACATTCACACCTGTACAAAGAGTCATGTACATATGCATACATGCACACAATTGAAGGAAGTAATCTGAAAAAATTGCCTAAGATAATGTTTGACAGAGAAAAATATGTGCTTATTAATATTTGTGAATAATTTTTTTTTTATTTCCATTCTTCAACTCGGAATTTGCTTTGAGGATGAAACTAAATAATTAAAAATATTAATATTAATTAAAAATATTAATATTAATTAAAAATATTAATTAAACATATTAACTGCATATTTATATTAATAACATTTATCAATATTCAAGTACATTACTTAATTTTGATGCTAAATTCTACATGACTTTAAGAACTATTCTGAGGATGATGGAAATAAACACTGAAATATTTAAGAAAAACAAATGCAACTATCTATTTCTAAAATTCTGTGTCTTCTGTTAGTCTGTCCATCCATCACACACTCAAAAATAGCTATACATTGACCAATCAAAACCAAATTTTGGGGAGAAGTGCAAACAGTTAAGCAGGCACAAAGAACAGTATTACATTTTTTATTATAACTATACATAAGCTACCTAAACTAGCTGAAATCAGTTCTTTTCAACTGCAAACAAAACTGTTTTGACTACATTTTAGGTGTTTTCGTAATTTTTCAAACACCAATTTTTTTTTACCAAGAATCCAGTTTCCAGTTCACTCTGCATTATATAAACAAATCACAAGGCCAAGTGCTTCAAAAAGTTTGGCTTTGGCTCCAGAAAGATATATTTATGATAGCCAGTTGTATGTTGCCTGCTCAAGAGTAAGAAATCCTAAGAATTTATTCTTTGTTGCTAAAAAGGATAAAAAGAAATTTTCTTAAAAAATATTGTTTACCATGTAGTTCTATAAAATTAAGTTAAATTAAAGAAATTATTAAACCACAAAGTAAGGTTTTTGCTAAAATATTTTTTAAAAATTCAGCTAATTCCAATTTAATCGATTGGTTTGAGAAATTGAATGAAATGTAAAGTTTGTAAATCTCAACAAAAACTTTTAGCGATAACTTCAACAATGCTAAATACTTTGAGGATTTCCACATGCATCAGTGTATTGCAAAAAAATTCTAGTATTATCAAAAAGCCAAAGTTGTATATTTATTCAGACAAAGAGTGCAATCTGCAGATTTTCTTCAATGCAGACAATAAGTTTTGACATTTTTATAGACGTTCACATTAATAAACGTTTAATTGAAGAAACTAAATAAGAAAATGCTCAATTTCTCCTTGAATTTCAGTCAATATGTTTTGAAAAAAGCTGAAAGCTTCTTTTAAAGCAGTTCCTTGAGAGGAAAGTGGTTCTAAAGCACAAAAATTTAACATATTTTGAATGGGAAACGTTGTTTGTGAAGGGAATGAGACAAAAAGAAGAGAAAAAGAGGCAGATAGAGTTGTAGAGGAAGAAAGAGTGTAAAAGAGGAGGAAGAGTGAGAAAGAGTAAGAAGAGTGAAAAAGAGAAAGAAGAGGGAAATAAAGTGAGAAAGGAAAAGAAAAGTGAAAAAGAGAAAAAAGATTCAGAAAAAGAGGAAAATGATCAAAAATGGAAGAGAAAAAATCTGGAAGGAATTTCATTTTTATCTTTTTTGTTTTTGTAATCTAATTGAAACAAATATGTGGGCATTAGTCATTTTTTTATCTTGGTATAAAATTGAAGATTTTCCAAGTAGAAATCTTGAAATGATGATGTAGAAGAAGAGGAAAAAAATAAGAAAAATAAGAAAAGGTGACAGAATGTGGAAGAAAGAAATTAGTTAGAAAAGAGAAATACTGAAGAGGAAAAAGTAGAATAAAAGAACATTTTATAAGAGAGGGCAAGATAACAAAAAAATGGTTAATGAAATAGCAAGGGAGAGGAGAGATAGGAGGAAGAAAAAATGGACAGGATTGACAGACATGAGTTAAAGAGAGAGAGAGAGACAGACAGACAGAGAGACAGACAGACAGAGAGAGAGAGATGGAGATGGAGAGAGAGAGAGAGATGGAGATGGAGAGAGAGAGAGATGGAGAGAGAGAGAGATGGAGAGAGAGAGAGAGAGAGATGGAGAGCGAGAGAAAGAGAGAAGAAATTAGAAAAAATGTGTTGGTGGGCGTTTTCTGCTCAGTTTCCTCATGGACACTGGTCAGATAGAAACGCCAAAAAGAAATTGCCAAAAATATGAAAAAAAGAAACTCAAAGATTTTGAGTTTTGAAGACTATCAGAAAAACGGCTAATGAAAATAAAAAAAAAACACACAAACAAAAAAGAGGAAGCAAAGGAGACAAGTATAAGGAGATGAATGAAGTGGAACGGGACAAAGAAAATGATGGAGATGGTTGTGTTGGAAGGATGGGGTAGACTGGAGCTCGGTGACAAATTGATGAGAGGAAAGAAAAACATGAACAAAATTTAACATTTCATATGTCATACAACAGAAACACATACATTTACAATGCATTCCTACATTATGTGTAAAGTGCAAATCAATAAATTGATAATAATTCTAAAATTAATGGTCCTGCAATCATCTAATTTTGGTCATAGCTATATGAAATATCATAAAATTCATGATCTTATTATAAGACTTAATTAATGCTGGAATACAAAAATATTCCAATTTAAATATAAGTATTTTCTAAGCTTGATAGAGTTCAAAATTATTTATATGGTTTTTTGGAGGAAACCATATTTTCCATTATGCAGCATCTTTCCCACAGATTCAACATTACAAGCCTATCACGATTCTATTGCTATTTCCATAACAAATGTTTAGTTGAAGTACATTCTTTTCTTGCACAAGTTTAGACCTTCAAAATTACATCTTGCTATGCTACATCATTGGAGTTGAATCATCCATATCTCCTCTATATTCTATTTGCAACAAAGAAGTTTCACACAGACAGCTTTTTTCCAAGAACTACCAATTTGTGGAACAGTCTCCTGCATGGCTACTGTCATCAAAGCCTACAGACTTAACCTCTTCAAGTCAAAGGGCAATCGTTATCTATCCTCCTTGGCTTCCTAATCTCCACTTCCTTCTACCTCCTCTTATATTCACATCACACATCTCTTTCGGCAATCCTCTTCCAAGAGTGGCTCTTGACTCTTATATTGGGTAAACTTTAATGTAATAATAATAATAATAATAATAAATGCCCTGATGTTATAACAAGCCTGGCTCTCATGGCCTCTGATCTTAATTGATTGGAGGTTTTAACATGTTTACATTTTGTCTTGGTTGGTTAAGAGGGACTACAGTAAATATCTCATTCAATGCCACCAATTTCCTTTCCAATTGCCTGACCATAACCAGTTTGTCATGTCCTCTTGGAATTAGTGCACTGTTCATCAACAGGAGTAGTAAGAGTAGGTAAGAGTAGGAGTAATAAGAGAGTATCATTG
This sequence comes from Acanthosepion pharaonis, assembly GCA_903632075.3. Classification (NCBI taxonomy): domain Eukaryota; kingdom Metazoa; phylum Mollusca; class Cephalopoda; order Sepiida; family Sepiidae; genus Acanthosepion; species Acanthosepion pharaonis. The sequence continues at coordinate 1,151,864 of CAHIKZ030004140.1, forward strand.
CCAGTACAATTATCATCTTCACTGTCTATCCCTCTTATCCTTATAACCTTCACTATATTCTACTTTCTCTTACATTCATATCACACACCTTATTCAGTAAACTTCTACCTTGAGTGGCTTTTGATTCCTGTATGGATTGAAATTTAGTATTAAAAAAACATCAAGTTGTAGTGATAGGAGGATAAAACATGAATGAAAACGACTAAGCATAATAATGATTTATTTAAAAAAAATGTCAGATGTATAGAAACAAGTTTAGTTGAATAACACAGTAGAAAGGCAATATTATTTTCTCATATAATTTCTCTCCTGATATTAGGCAGACTACTGTCCATCAAAGTCAAATTCAAAATTTCTTCAGGGCAGGCAAAACCACAAACAGCTGATATGGTTTCCTCAAGTTCATTCTTGGGTGAAAATTCCTTGTTGCCCACATAAAAACATCTTTTGACAATACTCCAGAAATATTCAATTAGTTTTAGTTGTAGTGAACATACAGGTCACTCTATAAATCAGTCATATTTTTTTTTACCCTAATTTAGCTTAGAATTCAACAGTTGTAAGAGAAACACTGTCATGTACTACTTTTGGTTATCAGCATTTTCATCTTCCATCATGTCTGAAGATTGACTTTTCAGAAGTTGCAGTAAAGCCCAACTTTAAGACATCACTCTAAAAGACTATAAGACATTTAGTTTCATAATTATCATCATTTAATTAATTTGCATATAATTCTGGAATGCACTGTAATGTTTACTTAATTAATTATTCCTTTGTTTGTTTTTAATAAGAAAAATTTGGCAGGATAAACTTTCAACCATTTATTTAAAGTCCTGGTTTTATAAAATAAAGATGATTGATTAATATGTTAATGTTATGCTTACAGCCTGGAAAAATATTAATCCTAAAAAATAAGCAATAAATTGCTTAACCAGTGAAGTGTAATGGTTAAATAAGTCAGTAATTTCAATTTGATTAAAAACTTCTTCTTGCAAGCCAGTTTTAATGCCTGAGATTTGAAATCTATTCAAATGAATTGGAATTACAATTAGTCAATGAGTCTTCAGTTCATTTGAGCAGCATCTACAGTTTCTTCTTAAAAATAACCAGCATTGGTGTGTTCACAAAATCACTAGCTAAAGAGAGCCACCTGTTTATCACCCTCAAGACAAAGAAGGTGGATCTTGCTAGTTGAAGTTATCTGGTTGTTAAGTGTGATATATTTTAACTTTTTGTCTTGTCAGGAAAGAATAAAAAGATTTTCACTTGTATTTACAAAAGAGATCAGCAGATGAAACATTACAAGCTTCTTGCTATTCTGTTGCTTCTCACATGACATGACAGACATTCCTTAGTTCCATTAGTTATAATCTTCACAGCTATGATCCACCATGCCATATTTCTGTATTGTACCATCCTTATTCCCTTTTCCACTCAAACAGCTTTTACCCCACAAACAGCTTCCTTGTAGAATCGACTCCCAAGAGAATGCTTCACTGACCACTATAAACTTCACCTCCTCAAGCCTAGCATTAACTGTTATCTTTTCCTCTTACTTTTACCATTCACACAAAAAATTTTTCACTAACTCTCTAGCTAGAGTGGCTCTCGGGCCTTGTACAACATGAACATTAATAAAAAAGAAACAAAAAAAAGAAACAGAAATGACAATTATTTCAATTCAACATCTGTCTACCTTTCTGAGATGAGGTATTGTAACTATTTACATTGTTCAGACTGTTGTCCTTATCTTTATTTTTCATATTCATGACATTTTGGCTAGCTGGATGGCCAGAACTTACAGATGATATACATTGGAATTTCAAACCAAACCCTTTATTTAGTACATTGGAGTAAATTGTTCTCATTCCATGTTCCATGCCTCTTTCTGGATATCTCTGTTTCAGTTATCTCCCTTTAGTAACTCAACTCTCCAAGATTTTGTTCACCTCTGCTGTAGCCAGGTATTGAACTCACAACACTTTGGGTCAAATCACTGGATAATGTCAGCCAACACTTTTATTCCCTGGCCCATGTATTTTAATTCAATTGGTCAACACAAAAACTAATCATAGTTTAAGACATTTAATTAAATTTTACTGTTCTACCATAAATACTTACCATCACTCATTTCTCTCCATAACTAAAGTGTTCCATCACTGAGTTTTTCATTACAGAACTTAATTTACAATGCTTAAAACTTTGTTATAAAAAACTAACCCACACATTTTATATATAACAATTGCATTAATTATTATCTATTATTTCAGAGGAAGACCATTTCAGCTCTTAGAAATTTCTTTGAATCATTTCTTGAAGACAAAAACTTGAAAATCTAGGTTTTGGGATTTGAACTGTTGTTCTCATATATTCTTTTTTATCATTGAAACTAAAACTCTATCACAGCAGGGCTAATCTGTTTTTAGCATGACTGTTATTATTCTTCCATCCTGTACTGACTTCAAGGGCTGGATCTAAACTGCATGCTCAGATGATGCCATTAAACCTTAAACAAAGCTGTCCAGTTTACATGAGATTCTTTCTGAATCTTATGAAGCTCAAACTAACGAAGCAAGAATAATTTCATTTGCTTCAGGAATTCCAGCTGACAATTGTATTTAGTCATGGCAAAAGCTTTTGGTCTGCTGGGCTGAGCAATGAAAGAAAGAAACTTATCAGATATACACGGAAGAATGCTGCAATTTATATTTTCCAATTGTATGATAAATATTTCATAAAAACGATTGAGTATTTCTTTCAGTATTGATTATAAACAGCCTAAGTGATTCCATGAACCATTTTACTTTTTTGCAGGAACTTCCTTCTGCGTAATTAGCAGAGAAATAAAGTATATAAAAGTGTTATCCAGAATGTATGTATGCATGTATATGCATGCATATATTCCCATATAATTTCTCTTAATTCAATATATATATATATATATATATATATATATATGTGTGTGTGTGTGTGTGTGTGTGTGTATATTGAATTAAGTGAAATTATTCATATATATATATATATATTGAATTAAGTGAAATTATTCATACATATATATATATATATATATATATATATATATATTGAATTATGAAAATTGAAATATATATATATATATATATATATATATATATATATATATATATATATATATATTTGAATTAAGAGAAATTATATGGAAACTTGTTAGCTAGTAAATTTCAATGAAAGTTTGCTAACTAGCAGTCTCCTATAAAATGTTTTATTTTCTATAATGTCATAATTATTGTTTGCCTGTTGACTTTACACTGTTTATATTGTTTGGACTGTTGTCTTCATATTTATTGTCATATTCACAACATTTCGGCCATTGTATGGCTTCTTACAGTGATATACCTTGGAATTTTGAACCAAACCCTTTTTTTTTGTCCACTGAGGTTAGATTGTTTTACAGCCACATGATATGCTTTTCCTGAATATCTCATTTTTCAGTTTAGTAATTCAACTCTCCAAATTTTTGTTTACCTCTGCTATGGCCAAGTGTTGAACTCACAACTCTTTGGGTCAAGTCACCGGATTACTTCAGCCAAAACTTTTATCCACTGGGTCATGTGTTCTTGAATTACTAAAGGGAAATAACTGAAACTGAGATATCCAGAAAAGGCATGGCATGTGGAACAAGAACCATCTACTCTGGTGGCCAAAATAAAAGGTTTGGTTGGAATTTTTAACATATATCACCTGAAGAAGACCAGTGTGTAGAATGGCCGAAACATCATGAATATGACTATAAAGAGGAAACAATGTAAATTGTTACAATACCTTATCTTAGAAATATAGATAAGTGATGTCAAATTTATACATATGCATATATTACAAAACAGCTGAACTTTCTATTACCAAGTGTTTTTTTCTCCTTAACAAAAATGTGAAAATTATATTTTAAAATCTTAGTATTAGAATATTATTTTATTTTGTCTATATTTTATTTTGTGTTTGGTACTAAGAACAGTGTTTTTGTGACACACAGAAATGATTATCAAATTTTCAGTTGACTTTTATAAGGTTTTATGTGATGTTTTCAATTCAAATTGTTTGCCCTCATCTTTTTGGTTTCTTATGATTTCTTTGCTTAACTTGAATTCTTTACCTGGAAGTTTTCACAAGATGAAAATGTCCACCTCTTGCTACTTTTCCTGCTTCCTTGGAGAAAAAAAAAAACAAATTTAAAAAATGTTGCTTGTTAAATCCACTGAGAACCTGAAGTGTAAATTAAACTAGATTTTGATGAAGACCTAAATGTAACACATTCATTGATCCAGTTTTGAAAGTTACAACTAGACAAGTAGAAAAAAAGAAAGCCAATTTACTCAAGAAATAATTTCATGTTTCTTAAAGCTGCATCAAGAATTTTGAAATATTTCAAATTTAATAAACATCAGTTGGTGTGGTTTGTTGCACACAAAATCTGCAAGACAAGAAAATAGTATAAAATTTCAAATTTTACTTTTCATTAAAAGGATCTTATAAAATTTTAAACTCTTAAAATGTGCCCCCCCCAAAATTAAAATTTCTTTAAATTTAATTCCACTGAAATGTTTTTATGTTCATTTATGGCTGGATATATGTATGATGTAATGGGTTGCAGCTCAGAACAATAGGTTGATGAGCTGAGTTCGTATTTCAGTGAACTTTTGTTAAAATCACTTTCATGCAAATGCTCTTGGGAAAAATAGAAATCCATTTCTTCTTTCCCAAGGTATGGGTTAAATAATAAAGCAGACTGAGATCTTCAGCTTTGGTTGACAACCAGCTAGGAGAAGGAGAACTCTGAGTTCTGAATTCATCAACAAAATGGAAACAAAAAGGACAATTATAATTAGGACCAGAAAGAGACAGTTGAAATTTCTTGGGTGTATAAAGAGGCCTTGAAAATTTTGATATTCACAGAACAGATTAAAGGCAAGAGGGATTGAGAGAAAAAATGTATAATGTAGTTAGTGATCTTGAGTAAATGGTTGGCAAAAGAAAGTTTAGGAGAGATAACAAAAACAAAAAATTTATTAAGAGGGACAAAGGACAGGAAATTGTGGATAATTATGATCAACAACATCACCAACATGGCACATAAAAGAAGAATTAGCAGTGTCATGAGTTTGATAATCACTAATGTCTTTGTCTTGAATGATCCTATCAGGACATTTTCAGTTTCTTCCATTTTCTTTCTTTTTTTTTTTTCTTTTTCATCATTTTGCAGACAGTTCTAGAACTGGATATCAATGATGTTCTTAAGCAGTAATAAATGTTAGGAAAGAATACATCTAACACAACACAGTGATAATAGCAATATGGATGAGGATATTAGTCTAAACAACTTGTAGAATATTTCAATGACTCATCTTAGAACTTCAGACATTTTTTAGGTCATTGTGGACTGGTGCTACAGAATCAACAAAAAACGTACCAAATAACAGAAAAAACATCACTTTAGGATTACCAACAACTAAAATGGATAGCATGTGTAACTTAAAGAGAAAATAATGACATAATCCATATTTTAACATTCCACACAACTCCAAACAAAAGGTTAGGAAGGAAACCCCCATCAATACTGGAAAGAATCAGCTATTACACTTGAAAAACCTGTTTTCTTAAAAAACTGTTTCAAGAGAAAGATTTTATAAATTTCCATCAAAAACAGTACTGGCTGCTTGGTCAATAAATACCAAATGTTTCCTTATAGGGAAACGGTTAATATTAACATTACCATTAACATTCTCAAAGATTGGTAATATATATAGTTTCTTTGTAATCTCAGTAGTATTTGTAAGAAATTGTTGAAAAGCCTATTAGACCTACAGTTTACTTTCTTAGCTATCTTCAATTGACATATAGCTGTATTTAAATCACCTTTCTTATTTTGTGGTAGCTTGATTATAATTCTGCTTTCAAAGATGTATACTATACTATGTAATAAGGATTATTATAAACATGAACTTATTAGTTTCATGAATAAGGTCCTTAGCTTCAATCTGCAAAATATTTCTTAATAAACTTTTGATGATTATAACACTATGTAATTTTATTTTGTATGATTGTTTACCCAAAACAAGGCTTTGGTTGAATTTGTTTAGCAGGATATCAAGCTCTATTTATTTAGTTATTTAACACTGAAATCTAAATATACCAGATGCAATTTTATGCATTCAAATACAGATACTATGTATTTAGACTTGAGAAAGCCGTTTTCCTAAAAAAGTGTTTTAAGAGAAAGACTTATAAATTTCAACTGCTCGGCTGCTTGGTCAATGGATGCCAAATGTTTCCTTATAGAGAAATGGCTAATATTACCATTACCATCAGAAAAAGTCAACAGTTTTCCCTCTCTCTGTCTGTCTCTCTCTCTCTCTCTCTCTCTCTCTCTCTCTCTCTCTCTATATATATATATATATATATATATATATATATATATATTGCTATCTCTTTCTCTATCTCCCTATCTCTTTCTATCTCTCCCTCAGTCAATGAATCCCAAATGTTTCCTTATAGGGAAATTGCTAATATTACCATTACCATTACCATCAGCAAAAGTCATCAGTTTCTCTCTCTTTCTCACTATCTATCTATCTATCTATCTATCTATCTATCTATCTATCTATCTATCCCTCAGTCAATGAATGCCAAATGTTTCCTTATAGGGAAATGGTTAATATTACCATTACCATTAGCAAAATTTGACAGTTTCTATCTATCTATCTATCTATCTATCTATCTATCTATCTATCTATCTATCTATCTATCCTTCAGTCAATGAATGCCAAATGTTTCATTATAGGGAAATTGACTAATATTACCATTACAATTACCATAGGCAAAAGTCAATAGTTTTTCTCTCTATATCTCTCCCTTTCCCTCCTTCACCTCTCTCTTTCTGTGGCTTTTTCTCAACTGTCAGTTGTGTCCAAGATGTGAAATTATTATAACTCCCCGACACACTTGATCAGTTTGGTCACTGAGATGAAAAAACTGAAGTCACATGTAATCTTTCAATCTGACTTTGTATTAAGTTATATGTGAGCAAAAGTTTTCATCTAAAAAGCCAATTTTCAACTTCATATTTAGTCTCTAGTTTTCAAAAGAATATGCTAGGAATTTTTGCAGATATTTAATAAATATCAGTCCTTTGAATTCATCAGTTCTATGTTGTTGTTGTTTCTTTTATTTCACCCCAGTGTTAGGACATAACATAAAACATCTGATTTCACACCACATCAAGAGTTAAAATGACTGAAGGTCACCCACATTAAATTCATTACAAATTCTGTACTAATTAAGTGATTAGATGCCTATTTTGCTTAAAGAGCATTTAAGTAGGGTTTTGCCCTTAATTCAAGCATGACCATCAAACTGACCTTGTCCAAGCCAGACCAGCAGACTGACCTTATCTGATGATTGAAGTGAATTTTATCTAATCCAGACCATCAAACTGACCATATCCAAGCCTGACAATCAAAACGAGACTATCAAATTGTGTTTGTCCAAGTCAGACCATAAATTGACCTTGTATAAATCAGACCATCAAATTGACCTTGTATAAGTCAGACCATCAAATTGACCTTGTTTAAGTTAGACCATCAAATTGACCTTGTATAAGTCAGACCATCAAATTGACCTTGTTCAAGCCAGAACATCAGAATAACCTTATACAAGCCTGATAATCTACTTAATACTTAACTTACACATAGGCAAAAGAAATAAAAAGATTAAAGTGACTTGATTTTATTTATGATTTATAAGAATAAAATTGTATAATACAATCTTTAAAAGCATTAATTTTTTACATAGAATCATTATTAATTGTGAAAATTATTAATTGAAAATACCTTTATTTCTATTAAGGATTTGGTTATTAAAAATTCTTAATCTTGTGGTTGGGTTATTTGATTATTTTACAACCAACAGAAAGAAAGTAAATAATCTTTTCAATGCTGAAAGGCTCATCTTAATTAGAAGTTTGCTGTGGTACAAACTTTTTACAACAAACGTTCTGCTTATTTCACTCTTACTCAGCTTTATAACTCTCCACAAGAATATACTAAGAAAATATACTAAAAAAATTATCGATGATTCTTGGACATTGCTTTGGAAATAATAATTTTCATTGTATTTGTGAGTGTATGCTAATGAGTCTCACCAGCCAAGCACAGGCATTATTTCTCAGTCCTCTTATCCCTATTTACAGCTTATGAAAGGAGGCATTTACTCAGTATTTATTAAAAAAGATTTTATCCAATTCTGATCTTCTTTCTTGAAGATTAATGGGTTGTTTTTTTTTCACTCTAGAGAAAAAAATAAACAAAAACTAAAAAAAGCAATTAACACTTTCACAGCTGCGTCTTTTAAATTGGAAAATAAAACAAAGATTATCATCAATGAAATGAATCCAGCAAAGTATCAGGGAATAAATGACTGAATTCTGGATATAAAATTCTGGTGAATTAATGCAGGTTTATGGTGAGATTTGGAGATGATGCAAATCTTGATAATAAACTCAAGGGATTAAAAGTTGATCCTTCATGAAACTAAAGATTCAAAACAGTTTTGCCAGCCCCTCCCACCTAATGAAATGAAGAAAGGCAATAAAATGCGTGGAAATAAAAAAAAAATCTGAAATCTTTATGAGTTGAAAGTTGAATGTTTTGTCATGTGCTCCTGGATTCATTAAACATTTACTTTAATAACCAAATATGTTCTATCCTACGAGATTAATTTTTAATAATATTAAAAGCTTGAAATCTACTGCTTTTAAATGAAAATACATTCAGCATAACCATCAAGATGCTACTACATATATATATACATATAATATACATATAATATACATATAAATATATATATATATATATATATATATACATATATATATACATATAATATACATATAAATATATATATATATATATATATATATATATATAGTCATCCACAGACAGACTGTTTTGCTGTATCACAGTTCATCAGTGTGGCTAGACATCCAATTGCTTCAAGCCGGGATTGAAACCCAACTGATTCGGCAACAGTTGAAGATTTTCCCCCTAAGTCATCGATGCACGGTTGAAAGAAAGGCAAACTTTTACATTTGTATTCACTTATTCTGTAAATAAACATGCCAATGATTGAGAGAGCTCAATTCAGGGAAGGGGAAGAGCCTTGTAATATTAGCAGTAATAGTCATTGTTTACAAATTCACACTTATCTTCCAAGAGTGCATAACCGAATTTAAGATTTTCAGGTGTGTATATATTGTCATCCAAAGGCAGACTATTTTGCTGTAACACAGCTCGTTAGTGTGTCTAGATATCTGATTGCTTGAAGCCGGGATTGAAACCTAACTGATTCAGCAACAGTTGGAGATTTTCGCCCTAAACCATCAGTGCATGGTTGAAAGAAAGGCAAATTTTTTTATATACTTATTCTGTGAATAAACAGGCCAATGACTGAGAGAGCTCAATTCAGGGAAAGAGAAGTCTTGTCTATATATATATATATATATATATATATATATATATATATATATATATCCCATGAAGTCATTAAAATGACTAAGACACAAAATAGGAAAGTGGTCCTTCCTGATAAGCGCAACAAATCACAAGATATTGTTCTACCCATCAACTCCATCATCATCATCATCATCATCATCATCATCATCATTCACTTCATCTAAACATTCTCAATATCATCAGCCATATCATCAACTGACACAACTCCTTCTCTTCATCTTCATCAGCATAGTGATTGTCATGAGAATCACCATTCCTACTCGTCTTCTTCACTATCATCATTCAGATTATTCATATCATCAACTTCTCCACCAGCTTCCCCTCCTCATAATTGTCATCATCCATGTCATTTACACATCATCATCATCATTATTATCTCCTCCACCCCTTTATCAGCATCAACATTGTTTAGATCATCTACAGTTCCTCCTCTTCTTCATTATCCTCAACATGTCATCATAATTCATATTATCTCCTCCTCCTCCTCCTCTTCATTATCATCATCATTAATCTTCATCCATCATCATCATCATTTATATTATCTACTACTCCCTCTATCATCATCATCATATCATCTCTTCTTCCTCCACCTCCATTTCCTCCTCCTCAATATCATCTATACTATCTACTCTTCCCCATTATTATCATCACTGTTATCTCCTTCTACTTCTCCTCCTCCTTCTCCTCTTCATCATCATCATCATCATTCTTCCTTGTCTACTCCCCGCCTTATCATCATCATCACTGTTCATATCATCTACTCCTCCTCATCATCATCATCATTCTTCCTTGTCTACTCCCCACCTTATCATCATCATCATCATCACTCTTCATATCATCTACTCCTCCTCCTCATCATCATCATTCGTCATCAGCCACTCCTCCTCTTTATCATCTTCATTGCTATTGTCATGATAATGACATCATTTCCTTAAGCACTAAATATTCCTCAATTGTAATCAATCCTGAGGATTCACACAAAACATTCCTTCACATTCCTCAACCTTACCTAATAACTTTTTATGACCTTGTCTTTCCATCCCATAATATTTTTAATCCAATAATTCATTTGCTAAATTTCTCCCTGACTTAAGCAGACTAAACTTAATACTCACTTAGAATTGCTTGTGTTCATTATTCTCATTAATTCCATCATCATTATCACTAATTATTTTCATCATTTTTATCATTATCAATCTCTTTTTGTTCAAAAGAAAGAATAATCTTGCAACATGTAAAAATAAAAAAAACAAATTTTTAACTACAGTTAGTTCAGATTTCTATTTTTAATTTTCTAAATAATTTTCTCATCATTTTTCTTTTCATGTTGTTTTGCTTTCTGATGTTAGTTTGTTTCAGAAGCAAAACCTGGTGCAGGTCAAAAGTGGATTGAGTAAAACTTGTGTGTGACATGAAGCCAAATGATTTTTAGAGGAAATTTATTGGTGTTAGGTGAATAGATTTCAAACATTACCAAATAGTGTATTGATTCTGATTTCTACAAAAGTTTTACTGTATTTTGATGAAATTTAAATGAAAAAGATGGCAAAAGAATCAGTTCTACAGTCATAGCCAAAATTCTTCTTAGAATTATTAATATTTGAATTCAGCTTTCTAGAAAATAAAAACACTCAAATAAAAATAACTTTTTCATCTTTGACTTAAAGGGTCATTTCATTTTCATGAGTTTGAAAAGACACCATTCAAAAATCTGAGTGCAGAATATTTAAGAAAATTGTTTTACTTTTCAACGGAAAAAAAATCAGATAAAAACAAAATGATTGAACATTGATTTATTTCTATAGAGTATTTGGAATGATCACAGAGCAAAATGGGAGAAGAATTATTTTTTACAATGTTAGTTCACCCAATACAGGTCCCACGAGCCACTCAAGGTAGAGGGCTACAGAGTGAGATTGTTGTAAGGAAGGAGGAAGGGAGAAGTAAGAAGTGTATATTATGAAGATATGGAGATAGATAGATATTGGACCCTGGACTTGAAATGTTTTTTTTTTTGCCAGGGAAGTATCCTCCTGGGAGTGTGTTCCATAAATTAACAGTTTTGGGGAAGATGCTGTCTGAGTTACAAAGGGAATGGGGATGATTTGCCACCGGAAATACAGCATGGCTGGTCCATGCTGTGAAGGTCTGAACTGGTGAAACTAAGAAATCTGATTCATCAGAACATTTGCCATAGTAATAGTGATAGAGTAGTGAGATGCTAGCAAAGTTTTATCTGTGGGAAAAGACTTATAGAGTCATATAGAATTCATCACCTACAGGATGGCATTTATTCTTGGTCTGATTTTTGTTTAAGACAGAGTACAACAGTAGGAGTTATGCATTTTCTTGTGTTATACAAAGAACTGGTGATTATTTTTTTTTTTTGCATCTTTTGAGATGTCACAAATATAAATGTTCCACTTGAGGTTGGGAGTTAGTTTTTGACCAAGTAGGAATTTGAGGCAAGGGGCCTCTTTAAGGGTTTGACCATTCATCAGAATTGATGCAGGTTTAGGATCTGCTCAGTGGTGATGAAATATTACTAGTTTTGTTTTGGAAGTATTGAATGATCCCAGTCAATCTTTTCTCCATTGAACTGTGAGATTTAGATCAAGGAAGAAATCAAGGACTGGTCATCTAGATATTTAGAGGTGCAGCCATGCGACATGGTGTCGTCTGTTTCTGTAATTATCAAGGATAGAAACTGAAAGATATTTAGGGAGGGTAAGTTAACACTGGGATATCTATATTTTACACATAAATGAAAACATATGTGCACACTCACATGCGTACACATATGTATATACATATATGTTTACAAATAAAACTTCTATAAAAATATTAAAACAGTAAAAATTTCTGAAAATGTTGAAGGCTTCCAATTTTCAATTTACTAATTAAAATAATTTACAAAATTTTGAAACCATTATCAAAATTGTAATTTATTAAGGAAAACTGAAAAATGAAAAATAATGCTTTTAATTATTTTTATAGGTACACATCACTTGCTCTCTCCCCTATAACTCTTTCACAATCTCTCTTTCATTATATATATATATATATATATATATATGTTTGTGTGTGTGTGTGTGTATGTATATATATGTATGTATGTGTGTGTCTAAAGATGTTTATATATTCAACACAAACACATATACATTAGTTCTTCATATTCTAGTATGACATCACCTATGGTAATGCTGATCGTAATATTACCTACTGCCATCCATTAACCAAGCATATAGGGGTACTTTCAGTTGAAATACAAAAAATCTTTGTATGGGAACAATTTTTCTCCGGTCCAATAGCTGTTATTGCTCTTTCCAGCATTGATGTGGGGGAGACATCTTTCTTATCCTTTTTTTTCAAGTAGTGTGGAATGCTACCATCTTGATTATATCATTAATTTCTCTTCAACTTACATGTGCTATCCATTTTAGTTGTTACCATTGTTGAAAGTCTTCAAATTATGGGGTTTCTGTTATTTGGTACAGTTCTTTGCTTGTGATTCTCTAACACAAAGTCCACAAGGTTTGAAGAAGAATAGTCCTTGCTAAGACCTACAAGATTCCCATGCTCAAGGCCATTTTTAATTATTGATATGAGAAAATAGTTGTATACAGCTGCCATTTTAAATATTTCTGAACAAGTTTGATGCTATGCATGACATCCACATGAAAGCCTTGAAGTCAAGAGGCTATATAAGAACATGATTCAAGTTTTTAAGTTATGATTAAAACTTGCACATCAACTTATTTACTGTGGCATTTTTGAATGAGTCTTGCATAACACCAGTCACATTTCATTTTTCTATGTCTGTTCTAGCAATATATTTTGTATGAACAGGAAAAAAATGACACCATATTTTGTATCTTCATAGATAAGAATTTTGGTTTATGTTTCCCTTTAAGATTTTTGCATAGAATGATGCAGTTGACTGTACTAAAGACGCTTTAAGGATAGTCACTAAGACAAAAGCCTCATGTTACTCAAATCAAAAATATATAAACAAAACGACTGACTAAATGATTTATTAATTCCTTGAATTTGATCCCAAATTTGGATTCTCTTCAGCAAGTTCCTTATTAGTTAATCTGACCTACTATACCTGTGATAGATTTTATTTGTCAAATTTCTTGGTTCCACCAGGTTTAACCTTCATGGCTAGGACCCACCATGCCATTTACATAGTAGCAAGCCATCTACATTCCCTCTGTATTCCATTGGTAAGGAGTAAGTTCCATTCAAACAGCTTTTTCCCATGAACCACTGTTCTGTGGAACAGATTCCTCAGAGGATGTTTCCCAATCGCTACAATCTTAACCTATTCAAAAGTCAACTGTTATCTTCCCCTCCTATCCATATAAACCACCCCTTAATGTAACACTCTACCTTGAGTGGCCTCCGGGCCTTATACAGATTGAAACTTACTGTAAAAAAAAAGGTAAAAAACATAATTCTTCTTTGCACCTTCCCAATGTCTACAAGACTAAACTGAAATGATTAACCAAGCATAAGATTCAAAACAACATATTATTCGCTCTAATCCATACTGTTAACGGTACAATGGGTTAAGTTGCGAATGCAAATTCTTCCATCTATAAAAACTGTTAGTGTTTTATTCAACCTTTGTTTTACTTTCAGATTTACATGACCCCAAAATGAAATAATAATCAGTGAAGGAATTGATCAAATCTTATTGATAAGCAAGATTTTCAGTTGACAAAATGTTTGTGTTTTTAATTATTTCTCTTTTTTCCTTTTATCAGGGTTGCTTGGCATTAACCAACTCAAAATAACATTCAAAATTGTCATAAGCAGACTCATTTTCTCTTATCAAAATTGGAATTAGAGAAAATAGACATAGAAATGATTAAAAAATCAGAGATCATCTGCTGCTAACACAGCATTGTTTGAATTATGTATTCAACATAATTCAAACTAAGCTGTGAAAAATCCTCTTCCTTTTGGATAAAACTAAAATGCAATATTTTTCCTTTTTGCTTAAACAAGTGTTACCAGAAAACTTCAAAAACTTCAATTTAATTATATTATCATCTGTAATCAAAGATTCTCATGGAATTTAACAAATTCATAAAAATTTTCTTTAGTTGTTTTTTATTCAGAAGCACAACTACATAGATTGAGGTGATTCATTTACATATGAAGTCAAAAAAACTATAAATAGCTACAGCTATTACCCATGAGGCAGTTGAGTGCATACTACTTCACATGGGTCACTAACACTACACTACATAGATAAAATTGCTAGAGAATTGATCATGAAGATTATGATGACTAAACGTTATAGTCACCAATGAATGATATAGTTATAGCGATCATTGTGTTAGTGATTGTCAGTGCTAGATTTTTTTTTTATCTTGATTGTTAGAGAAATGGACTGAAGGCTGGAAGTGGTTCCATTCTGATAGGATAAACAGTTGTCTTTTCATAATATTTTCTTTTCATCAACCCTGACGATAGCATTATGTCAAATGCTCCTCGATCTGGCTGTCATTTCTACATGAAACTATCTTCTTGACAACACTACCATCTCCACCACTCAACCTTACACACAAATACATACATGGCAATGCACTAATACACATACACAAATGCACTGTAGATACAATTGCACATATATACAAATACATCTTTGGATCCTCTAAATATACATATAACATATGTATGAATCTGTTTGGACACACACACTTAAACAGAAGCACATAAATCTTTGCACAAACACATACACTAGTATGGCCATGATTATACACTAATATTTATACTCACATATACATACACATGTGTACAACACATAGATGGCATTTCAACACACTCTTATTCAAAGAAGTGAAGAAAATGCACACAACTAAATACCCACAAAGAACAAAAGCTGACCATGGGAAAAATTCTCCTTGCAAAAATAAAAACAAAACTTTTAACATCACTTTGCATTGTAACCAAACGCAGAAAAACAAATTGTGTTGATGTAATGAATGTCAGTCAAGTATTTTTCAAAGCCAGAACAGGGAGAGAAATATTGTGGAAGTTTCCCATCACATAGTGTTTTGCAGTTAAGAAGAGAAAAAGGAAAATGTGTCCAGGTGCAAAAGACAGGTGTTTTCTTCATACCTGTAAGAACAACACAAATAATGTCTACTTGAGAAATGATTACAATAAGATGCCATTAGTTTTTTTTTCTATTTTGTCAAGCAAAATGATTAACTTTATTCACAGTGAATTTCTTCTTTTTATTGGTTTTCAGTTCAAATATTTGGTTGTAATTAATATTTAACTGTTATTGTGATTTGTCATTAGTAATTAACTGCAATTACTATGTCTAATGTAATTAGAAGCAGTTTAGTAGTAAGAAGAATACACAGAATTTGGTAACATTAAATCGATAAGAGTCAATTCTTATTCATCTTTAAGAAAAAAAAGCTGTTCAGACTGTATAAAGGGCTGGGTTATTTAACCAGGAATAGCACCAGTAAGCTAAGTAAAATTCTTGTGACAGAGTTTCAAAGAATGGCCTAGAAAATCATATTAGAATTCCAGAATAGATTTACTTAAGAAATGAACACAGAAAAGGAGATGGGGGGGGTCAGAATTATTACAATTTTTATGTTAGAATTTTTCTCTTTGACGTTAATGCACTTAATTTCTTTTTGAATATAGAAAACATTCCTCCATACACATATTCACATATAGAGATATAAAATGTTTAATGTATTGTCATTCAACTCAAGGGAGGCTTGAACCCTAACTGAAAGTGCCAGTGACAAACGTGCAACTTTCTCAGCCTTCAGGAATGTGAAATAATTAAATTACACTCAATATATTTGATCTTTGAAATGCTTTGAATTTGAACCATAAGCATCATGGTTTCAATGTTTCTACGACTAGGCTATCATGTGGAATACATTTAACTTTCACTTTTTTGTATCATTTTGTTAAATTCATAGAAAGAAGATTATATCAAAGTTTAAAAACTGTCAGTGACATTATCCTACAATGTCCTGTAAGGCTCTTAGAAAAGAAGAAAAGACGACAATCCATTTTACCAACAATGAAGATAGAAAATTACAAAAAATAAATTTGCAAATTCTTTTCAAAGAAAAACAAAGAACAAAATATTTCTTTAAATATTCTCCTATATCATAAAAAAGTTTTAGTGATTTAACTTTACACAAAGGCAATTTCCTTGTGATTTAAAATTTCTTCCTGCTTAGA
Source organism: Acanthosepion pharaonis (assembly GCA_903632075.3). Taxonomy (NCBI): domain Eukaryota; kingdom Metazoa; phylum Mollusca; class Cephalopoda; order Sepiida; family Sepiidae; genus Acanthosepion; species Acanthosepion pharaonis. The sequence continues at coordinate 1,168,642 of CAHIKZ030004140.1, forward strand.
AAAAAAACATCCCATTTGATTCAATATCAATTTGATTTCTTTGAGTATTTATTTAATCCTTCTTTGTGAAATCTACTGGGTGACAAATATTGATTTTCCGGCACTTTCTCTATTCATAAGAAACAAAAAACATCTTTATTTCGGTGCTTTCATTGACACTGTTTTTATTTTTTTTCCTTTCTTTCAAACATAAATACTCTGAACATCTATGCAGAAGCTTATCAAATTCTATCTTGGTCAATTTGACGGTGACTGTCTGCATTTGAGAAAATTTACTCAAGAAAATTTCTAAAAATAAGAAAAAACAGCTCTTTTTTTTTTTTTAAATTGTTGGATTTTTGTGTTTTTAAAAGAAATTTCATTTGGCTGTTTTTACTGTTTCATAGAAACAATGTTTCAAGCAGTATTTCAGTTCACAAATTTTAAATCAGTTGACACTTAGACAAATAAAACTTCCAAATCTACTCATTTCAACAAAGTTATTGGAAGAGGAAAATTATATTCTTTATTTGTTCTCAATTCAATATTACCAAAAAAGGATTTTATCATTTCTTATGGCATGAATACTTTTGAAGTTTTGAGCTCTGTTATAGCTTGACCATTCTGTTAAGCTTCATCTAATGGTCATGTCTTTTCTGTAATTTGACACAAATAGAATTTTGTTTAAATGCTTTCAAGAAAGATCGACAAACTTTTTCTTTGTACATTTCAATTGTACTCCTTTTGTCTTTACCTGAGGAAGATCTAAGAATTGCCACTCCTACTGTTATCAAGTCAAAACCTCACTTCCAGATGAACATTCAGTTTGAATAATGCAATTTACTTCGGCAGCAAAATTCTTTCCACATCCACCACAGCTTCCATCCCTCAATTACTGTCCATTAATTAAATGTTTCTTCTACAAAAATCGATCAACAAACTTTGAGAAAAGTTCTTCAAGATACAAAACAAACAAATTCTTCTTTTTATTTTATTCAGATCTCCATTTATTTTCATTGTTTACTTTGACTATTTATGTCTTAAGCCTCACCCCAACCCAAACTTCAATGCAACAAAAATAAAGAGAGCATTTCTGATGGCAAAACCTCTTCACCCAACTGCTCAGGCTTAAGCAAGGCTATAATTTAGAAATAATTACACCAATCAAAGCACAAAAACTTATAATTCTGCTATGGCTTTCAGTGTCTTGACTGTTTTTCCAAGGAAGCACTGGTAGCAATTACGAACAGAAGTAAATGGACATTTCTTGTCATCTGAGAAAAAAATTGAAATTCTTTTTAAAATTTTAAATTTTCAGAACTAATAAAATAGGCATTTCTCAGAGACTGAAAAAAAAAACACTTCAGGCTTCTGCATACATTTAAAACTTAACATTATTTTGATCAAGAATTCTCCAATAATCTTCTGTGATTATTGCAGGCAATTACAATCAGTAAATGAAAAAAAGAATGGAAAATCTTTCAGCTGCTCAGAAAAATTATTTTTCAAAAACAAAATAATACTTCTTCAGGAAAAATAATGTCAATGATGTTTACATTTTACTGAATTTGAAATTAATTAAAAAAAAAAGGTTTATCTTAATGTTATACATTTTGCTTAAAAGTTCCTCCACTTTAATGGTGCTAATAATAAAAGACATTGATACTTCAGTAGAATGAATAGCATTTATATTGCTTTCTAACTAGTCAGCATTTTCTTATTTCAAATAAGCCTTAGCCCTTGTTCTGCAGTGACTGCAACAATAGCGTATATCATCACTGTGACATATCCCCTGGTGAAACTATCAAATTTTAAAATCATTTAAATAACTTCATTTTCGAACAATATTACTTGGGATTGCAACTAAGGAAGCTTCATATTTCCTACTGGAGCCACTGACCAAAATTCAAGCTCAATAAAAACCAAAATCTCAAATGCTAATTTTCAAAAATATTCATGCATGTACTCTGCACTTGGAATATTGAGGCACATATCAATTTACCCTCATTGCACAAATGTACAAATTGGGTTCTTCATAAGATTTCCATATATTGAAAGAGTTAATGATTTTTTTCTACTTTATAAATTTCTTCAATTTAATTGATAATTGATTCACATATAAAGGATTTCGGGGAATAGCAACTCTAACATTCTGGACTATTTATTTTGCATCAATTATATAAGAAAATATCCGTTGTTTACTTTCATTCTCACATTATAGAAAATATGGCACGAGGTCAGTTACTTTCAACATGTTGTAATGTATTACAGGACATCAATTAAAACTCTTTTTAATATGCTCTCTCAAGCATTTCATATAGACTATAAGCCTCCCTCTTGCATGCAGTCGGGAAGTGTTAATCAGTTATGGACCTCAAGTACATAGATAAGTTCAAATCATTGTTAACTCAGAAGAAAAATATTAAACTGGTATTTTGAAACATTTTAATATAATTTATTATTTATTCTTTCATAACTTTCTAAATATTTTTTATTTTGTATATATATATATATATATATATATATATATATATATATATATATGTGTGTGTGGGTGTATATATATATATATATATATATATATATATGTGTGTGGGTGGATGGGTGTATATATATATATATATATATATATATGTGTGTGTGTGTGGATGGATGGGTATATATATATATATATATATATGTGTGTGTGTGTTTGTATGTATATATATATATATATATATATATATATATATATATATATATATATATATATATATATATATATATATATATATATTATAATAAAAAGAAAGAACAGTAAGATATATAATTTGTTGTTCTTACTGATATTTTTTATTTTTACAAAACAGTGCTCAATGTAAATTTACAGAGCATAAATATCACATATAAAATACAAAAGTGAGGATATCATTGTTTTATCACAGATTATATATATATATATATATATATATATATATATATATATATATATATATATATTCCAGTCGAATTCAGTCGAATCCATTACATTCACCTACATGTTAATACCCTTGAGAAAGGTGTGAATCCTTTTCTTCTCCCTCCAGCTATGGGTAAATAGCAGGGCAGACTGAGTTCTATAGACTTGGATGGCAACTGGTTTAGGAGAAGGACAGCTCTGAATTCAAAACCTGCGGAGGGTCATTTGAGGACCTTGTGGCATGTAGTGCACCAGGTCTCTGTAATCGGCCCTTCAAAAAGTGTGGATGGTCCTGCATGAAACCGTTACCACTATAATCAAATCTTATGTGCTGTTTTTGGGCTGTCGGTTTCCTGGGAACTGATCTGCTTGACCCTCATACATTGAATTCAATGGGAGTGTTGAGAGATATATATATATATATATATATATATATATATATATATATATATATATATATATTGAATTATATTTTCTCTTGCCAAATAAAATTTATTTATAAAAAAAATTTATTCAGAAGTGTGTTATCAAAGCAAAATGTTTGTAAAACTTTGATTAAACTGATCAGGATTAAAGTGGAATAATATTTTCTGGTCATCATTTTTCCTGGTAATAATCAATAAAAACAGCTTCTGGCAATAATTGAAAGAATTAATTATTCTTGGCCCATTAAGAAAATCCAAGAGATTAATTAAAACTGTACACAAGAAACAACTTAATAGCTTCATTAAGTGGAAAAAAGACAAAATAACTTGGAATTATAATATATAAACTATTGTGCACAAGTCTTAGACCATTTTAAATGACTATAAATTTCTAATAATTGCCATCTTATAAGTGGATTTTTTTTAATGTCTACAGATGAAACTATAGCCATATTTCAGTCATTTTCACACCTAATTATCATATTTTTTAGCAAAGGTTATGAATGAAGGGGAGAAGATATGAGACAATACCTCAAATTAGCTGTCAAAATTTTTTGTTTTCTCTCTTCTATTTAAACGCCAAAAGGTAAATATTTATTTTGGAACAGACCAATTTTGTCCTACATATAGGGAAGATTATGACATCTAATTCAGCATTATTATTATTATATTACTCGAAATCATGGCAAAGATTTGCTAAGAAGCCAGGATGAAGATAGTAAAGATAAGCCAAGAATATGGATCAGTGAGTAATTGCTAAGGAACTTGGAATATCAAGAAGTGGCATTTCAGAAAACATCTCAAAGTCTCAAAGCACTGGAAGTATTTTGAACTGATCAAATTATGGTCGCCTTAGAAAGTTACAGCATAGAATAATATGGAAACTGATCAGGACACCAAAAAATGAATGCACAAAAAATTGCAACTGTAATGGAGGCACTAAGTGCTTCAACTTTAATGAGTGGACAAAAAAAGGACAACCTCAATGGATGCATAAAATATTTCAACCTCAGTGGATGCACAAAGTATTACAACCTCAATGGATGCACAAAGAATTGCAACATCAATGACTGCACAAATTATAGAAATATCAATGGATGCACAATAAATTGCAACAGCAATGGTGCACAATGTATTGGAACCTCTATGGATACAAAAATTATTGCAACCTTAATGGATACACAACATATTGCAACCCCAATGGATACACAACATATTGCAACCCCAATGGATACACAACATACTGTAAACTGAATGGATACACAATTGAGAAATAGGTCTCATTATTTGATAGAGAACCTTGCTCAGTCAATACCTTTAAACAAAATTGTTGATATAAAAAATGAAACTTAATGATTTCTGTTTATCTATTTTTTATTAGTTAAGATTTAACGACAGAAAACATACATGACACCTATGTATATCCCCACCTAAGTTTTCAAACATTAGCCATTGAAAATTTAGGATAGACACTATCTGATATTTTTGCAAAAATTTGATTTTGAAATATTTCTTGAAATTACTTCCAAGTAATTGCCCAACAGGCTAGGGCAACTTTCTGTGATATGAATACACTGCTTCTCTGGTAAAAAAAAAAGTCACCCTAAATTCAATTAAAAATACTTGTATATTTTTTAGCAAAATTATCTCAACATTATTTTTTTTTCTGAGCCTTAAATTCTTTGATCTGAATCAAATTCTGAAAATATCTTACAGCAGACAGAGATAAGAAAGGTAATTTTTATTTTTCATAAACCCAACATCAAGTTGAATGTTTATTTCCTTCAACCTTCTCTTAGAAATCATATTTTCCTGTTGAATTATTTCTTAAAAAAGATGAAAAGAAATAAATGTCATACCTTAAGGGTGTCACCTTCTACTTTATGAAAGTTAGATTAAGTTTGTTAACTATTCAATGCAATAGTCAGACATGATGAAAGATTTTAGATTTTAAAAGTGAAATGAATCCTACTTATAAACCAACAAATTAGTCTTAAACAAATCACTTGTATAAATACAGTAACAATTACTTTATTTATATATTAATATTTTACTTTTTCACAAATATGAACATTAGCTTTCCAAGTCTTTAAAGATGGGAATTTGTTAAACAAATATTCCATTTATACTTTGTTAATTGAATTGACTCCTTTGCTAGGTCAGCTGCTAAGAAAGTCAGACAATTTTTCTCTCCACAATCTATCCTACATATCTATAAGTCTATCACTCATCCATGATTAGAATATTGCTGCCACATACAGTCTGGTGCTACTGCTATTTACCTTGAGCTCTTTGACAAAATCCAAAGAAGAATCAGCAATATTATTAGTCCTGATCTGACAGCTTAGCTTCAGTCACTTTCCCACCACCATAACATAGACTTACTGTACCTTTTCTATAAATACTTTCATGGTAATTGTTTCGATGAGCTCTTTACTATGGTACCCAGACTTTTTGAATTTAAGTGCAGTACTAGACTGGCATTGAGATCTCATCAATTTTACAAATGAGAAGGTTATATATAGCCATAAGTTCTATGCTAACAGTTTCTTTTCTTGTTCTTCTGTTCAAAATTCTTTCATACCCTGTAACACCTTGTGTCTTAATGGATTTACTGCCTTGCATGGGGTTAAAAAGATTTAAAAAAAAAAAAGAAAAATGCCAAGATAATGCCACTGTACCTACAGAATCTCAAAGAATTCTCATAAAAACTTTCTTAATTTACCAAAACAAGTTGATATAGAAACACATCAAAGTGCTTCTGATATGTTTTAAACAAAAATTGCCCTGTTAAATGATCCAATAATATTTTTCTCTTTTTATTTAATGAATAATTAAATTTCCAAGCAAATATTTCCACATGCAATTCCTGAAGAAGAAATGAAAAATCTCAAAAATCATCAACTGAATGATCTGGAAACTACTGTGTTATTTGAAAATAATTCATTGAATCATAAAAATTCACAATCAGATTTTTCCCTGTACTGGATTCAAGCTCTTTGAATTTATTGCAGAGCTCTTTGAATTTAAATTAGTTGGCTTCACAAATGAAAAGTTGAAGCAAATTCATCGTAATACAGGTTTTGCAATGATTCACTTAACCAGTCTTTTAATCGGGAAAGTTTTTTTTTATTTTTTTTATTAAGGTTCTATTCTTCCAGTATGAGAGAAAGATTGTTACAAAATTCTATCCATTTTAGCATTTTATGCAAGCTGAATTCCAAAAATTCACATGTCTCTTGTTGTTTCTATTCATTGAAGCAAATGAATTTTATAAACTGCAAGAATGTGAAAACAGTTAAAAATTAAAATTTCAATGAAGACATTCTCTCATCTTTTCAAGGTGACACAAATGGTATCTAGGTACAAATAAAATTATTATTTTTGAACTGGCACCAATGGTGAAATTCTGTCTTTAGTGGAATATTTTATAAGAAAATACAAGAAGTGAAATAAATAGTTGCTGGGCTTCATTTCTCAAAATAGGCACTTTGTTACCAAGAAAACATGATTTCTTTTGACTTCTTAAAGCAATAAATTAAATGTCATTCAAATCTTTTGATAAATTCAACAAAATATCAATGAAATCTGAATTGTATTGGAGGAAATAACACATTTAATTTTGAAGCTTCAAACCAAAAGATTTGAACTGTCTTTGCACTCTCTCACTCTCTTTCTTCTTTCTCTTCCTCTCTAATCCTTCCTCTTATTCTTTCTGTCACTAATATATATATAAATATTGTATATTTTTTTAAAAATAAACAATAAACTATATATCTCGTACCTGATGACTTGGGTAATCAACAAAACTCGGGTTGTACATCAAATGTAGGTATATGTGTATTTATTAACATATTTTTTTAGTTTTGTCTAATCACATCAAGCCCTATTATGTCTACACCTCTTGACTAAAGTTGGTAATTATCTATTTGCTTACCAGTGTATGCATGCCAGCATGCGTATATATAGGCGCTAATATCTAGTTATCTCATTTATCTAATTTATCTATATATATATATATATATATATATATATATATATATATATATATATATTTAAGACTTTTTTAATGATTATACGTTCTTTTTATAGATACAAATATTTGAGTAAATGCTCTGTTTATAATAAACAGTATTAACAACATTTACTGGCCTGTCTTAAATAATTGTCAGACTTTGTCCATTTCATATTATATATATATATATATATATATATATATATATATACATACATACAGGAATCCCTCAATTAGTGCACCTAATGTGCACATTAAATGATATGCACTAATCAAAAATGAATTGATTAAATACAATAACGAATTTTAGTCTCATTCACAATTAATTTCCAATTTGCATACTTTTTAATTAAAATATTGGTACATATATGAAGAAACAATAAAAATACTATGCAAAAATGATGCATTGTTTTCTGCCTTTCCCTTGGACAACATTTGTGGCATGAAGAGGGAAAACATGCTGCATGGACAACTGATGATTTCTCATAAAAAAAAAATCTACCCTGTCCTGCACCCTGGAAAAGCCATAACTCTTCATGGATCCATGGTCTCTCAAGACCGACGGATGTCATACTATGTATATCTATCTATATGTGTGCAATTAGAGAATCAATACCAAATAGAGTTGATTCACAAATTCCTTGTCCCTGGGAAACTTTAATCTCTCTGTTTTTCTCTTAAGATATTTTCACATGAAGATCAAGCATTCTCTATGTATAATAATTAACATAGAGAAATAGTAATTAGCAAAATCTGTGTCTTTATCACTCAATATTAGACATGCATATATTTGCTCAATATACAGTACCTAGCAAAAGGCTTAAGCCATTTTAAAGAAATGAAGCTATGACCATATTGGAGTCATTTTCACACCTAATTATCATAAAGAGAGCATACAAGACAATGCAAAATTCTACTGCCACTTGACCACTATTATTTTCTCTTTTCCACCACTAAAAAGCAAATATTTTTTACTGATTTTTTCATACATATAGGGTAAATTCTGACATCAAATTCCTGCATTATTTTCATTACTTGAAATAATGGTGGAAATTTCCAAAGAAACCACGATGAAGTGAAAATGACCAAGAATATGGATCAGTGAGTAATCACTAAGAAACTTGGAATATCAAGAAGTGGCATTTCAGAAAACATCTCAAAGTCTCAAAGCACTGGAAGTATTTTGAATCAATCAAACTATGGTCGCCTTAGAAAGCAGCAACATAGAATAATACAGAAATGGATCAGTACATCAAAAATCTGATTGAAAGAAGACTGATAGGCAAGGGATGGATGAGTATGACTTGTTTAATTTCATGTCAGTCGATATTATGTAGTGTATCCTTCAAGAACATGATTTTAACCAGCATTAAACAAAAAGCATTTGAAAGTAATGTTATGTTTTGGTCAAAGTGATATCAAGTGTGTGATGCAAATGCTTGGGATAAGATCACATTCAATGATGAAAATAAGATACTGCTGCTTTCTAATAAATGGAAATTTTTGTCAGAAGTCTAACAGGAAAGTGAAATGGCCCACGTTACAAAATAACAACAGTGAAGTTTTGGGTATGACAGTTTGATGCTTTAGGGTTACATAAAAAAGGATGATTCAAGAAAATTGGTTAAAATTGATGATAGTTTGAACAGTATCAGATATATCCTGTTACTAAAGGAATATTTAATACTAGACTTCAGTGAAGGTAAGATTTTTTATGGAGCCCCATATTCCAGATTGCTTGCAGGACAACAGAAACTGATAGATGAATGTGTCACTGAATTGAAAGATTGACCAAATTAGAGCCCTGACTTAAATCATGGATCGAATATTTTCAGAACTGATGTGTAGAATTCATCAGAAGAATTCATGTGATCTTGAGTTCTGGGAGCCCAACTACAAAGAATGCTATCTAGTACCAAAGAGAAAAGTTCATCAGAGCAATTACCATGAAAATATTTATAGAAAAGGCAAAAGGAAGTGATGGGAAAGTGATGGAAGTCAAGATACCAAGTTAGGACTAGTAACATTACAGATTCTTCTTTGAATTTTATCAAGAATCTCTAAATATATAACAGGGGCATCAGGCCAGATATGGCCCCTATGTTCAATTAATGGATGACTGGTAGACTTATAAATTGGTAAGATAGATTCTGAAAAGAAAAATTGTTTTACATGACACAGTGAACCAAATTTCCTAGAAGATGACCTAGCAGCCGAATCAATATAATTTTTCCACATCATGTCAATGTAAACATTAACCCAAGAAAGCAGAACAAATTACTCTCCTGAAGGTTAGCATTAGCCATACTGATGAAAGGCAAAAAAGTGTTCTCTCAGATAATTAAAAGAGAGCAGTTTCATTTTGGAGGCATTAAAATTAACAAGCCATTCCCTGTTGCAGTTAACAACTGATTGTAAGTTATTTTTTAGATCAGCTGCCAATATGACCTGATTGATTTGATTAGACTTACTATTGAGACTGGAGTAAATAGGTGTGTCATCAGTATAGATTTCTTGATTGGTCAATTCATTTTCTTCTTCATCCTTTTAATTTTTCTAAGATCTATTTTTCTGACATTTTTAAAGATTTGCTTTTTTCTGGTTTTTATCTTACAAATATTTCAGTCACTTTTTTTGATTTTTCTTTGAAATTCTCTACAATTTTTAGTGTTATATTCTCATCACTCAATAATTTTACAATATTTTATTTCTCTTTTGAGATTATGTCTTTCTTATGACTTATGGTGAGCTTTATATGTCTAAAATATCTTGTTCTAGTGGGGGAACGAGTAAATACCTTTATATGTCTAAAATTAAAGATTACAAAATAAGTCATTGTAGATATTTCTAATAAAAGCAGATATAAGCTGAAATTCATATGGTATATTTGACATATAGACATTAGTGTATTCTGAATATTTTTACCTGCATCAATTGGTTAAGATCAGTTTTATTATGAAAGAATTGCTTTTGCCCAATAAAATCTGACATAGTCTACCTTCAGGTCCCAATGGATAGAGATACTTTAACAGATTGGCTATTATTGCTTCAAAAAGGAAAGTGTCTGGTAACCTGAGGCTAACCTAGCCACATGTCTTGTGGGACATCCACCCCAAATGCTTCCAGCATACACCAATGTATAAGATTCATTTGAGTAAATATCAGATTATCTTAATCTGTGTTTTATTTCCTTTTATCCATTCATGAACTTAAGGGATTAGCAACATCATTTAGAAAAGAAAAGATCATTATTAATCAAAGAGAGAAGCTTCAAAATGTTACTTTTTCTCAGACAATGCAAAATTTGATCAAGGCAAACATCTATACATAAACAGGTTTATAGTTATCCTTGTTGATATAAACACCCACACAGGCAAACACACACACACACACACACACACACACACACACACACACACAAAGAACTGGTATGGTGGGTGAAATGTTAAGAATTTTGCCTCCAGTGCCAATATTTGCTGGTTGAAAAATGGCAAGTCAATATCAGAAATTCAAATGCTGATTTTCAAAAGAAAAATGCTGGACTTGTCTGTTGCGTTCACAGCAGTATGAAATCTTATATATCCACCTATAGAAAATAATACACACACACACACGCACACACACACACACACACACACACATATATATATATATATATATATATAGTTAATAGATAAATAAAAAGTTTGAAAGATTTATCTTTCAGCTTTCATGTTTCACAGATCCAGTGCTTGTCAGGGTATGATAAATCTATTGAATTCATTAACAATATCATATTTATCTATGCTACACATATACACTTTTTATGCCTTGTATATAAATATATCTTGTATATAGATGCCTTGTATATAAATATATCTGTTAATGAATTCTATTCAACTGACAAGTGGGGCATCTGCAAAACTTGAACTCAAATTGTAAATCTTTCAAACCCTTATTTATCAATTAACAATTGCTACTCAATTTTTGAAGATTAAGTATTTTGTCTATAGAAAAAGTCTACTCAGTTTAAACATTCTCTCTATGATCTATTAAATCATTTTATACACAGAAATCAATTAAGGATTGCATAGTAACTGATAATTACTTAAGACACAAAACTGACAGTCACCATACAGTGTTGATTTCTATATCCACAGTATTCATATCTACAAGCACTCAATCCTTGATAATGAGCACTATTACTCCATATATATAGCAAATGTATATCTGAAAACCTCCTGATGAGTGGACTGAATGATTACAAAAATGTTTGTCGATGAAATTCTGGAGTTGGTGTGCTGAATATAAGATCAATCAGTAAAGTGACAAATTCTATATTTGCCTTAATCCTACATGCACTCACAAGCACAAACACACACACACACACACACACACACACACATACATATATATATATATATATATATATATATATATAATATTTATTTAAAAATTGTAACAAATGTATGTTATAACATCACTACAAAAGATAGCCATTTTGTTTTTGACACTTTGTGCATCTTTTCAAGTGACACTATCATTTGAAAAAGACACACAAAGTGCTCTAAAAAAACAAATGGATATTTTTGTAGTGATGTTATAAGATACATATGTTATAATTTTTAAATAAACATTATTCGCTCTACTCTGTATTGAGCACTTTTTTAAAAAATAATGTTTTTGGTTACTGGAAGTTTATTCCATCTACACCAACCTTGTATTCCTATATATATATATATATATATAAATATATATATATATATATATATATATATATATAATATGTGAAAATATATAGAAAATAGGAAGGAACTGGTTAGGTAAATAATCCAAAGTCCCTTAGTATTTTAGTTATTATTTTTAAAAAATAGTGCTCGATACAAAAGTAGAGCATAAATATAATTATTTATTTTAAAATATGATTCCAAATCGCGACATAAGAAGTCCCATGTTTCAAAACAAGAGCCGAAAACGTCAGTATAATTATTTAAATTAAATTGAGTTAAAATAAGCTCTGTTCCATCTTCAAGCAAAATTTTTTTTGGAATTCCCAGACAAACAAAAGTTCACCAAAACAGTTAAGAAACTACTAAAAAATGTAAAAAAAATCCTGGAATAGATTAACAGAATACCGCATCACTAGAGTCACACTATATAGTTTACTCAAAACACACAAACCCTAACCCTGTCCACTAGAACCATTGTGCCTGTTATCAACAAACTAGTTAAAGCTATTGCAAAAATCCTAACTCTGTTCCTAAGAAGCATCAACCCAACACATAATAAACACTATGGTGACTTAATCCAGAGAATATGAAACGTAAATATGGAAAACATCAAATCTCTATACACCAACATACCCATCAAAATGTCTCAACATAAGAAACCACCAAAAGCTATCTATCTATCTATCTATCTATCTATCTATATATATATATATATATATATATATATATATATATATATATATATATATATATATATATATATATTTATGTAGATTTAATAAGCCAGTTAATGAAATTTGAGGAATAAAAAGCCAACAAAATGATAACAATATTGTCAATAAGATTGATGATATTTATTATATATTAGCCTTTTGACTAAATTGAAGCACAAAGAGAACGATTTTAAATTTGGAATTTTCAGACATGACCTTTTTCAACAAGGCAAATAATAAACAAAGATGTGGGACTTGCTCTTCCAAGGAATGTTGTTGTTGTTGTTGGTTAAAGGGCTCACTGTGGAAATTATATTCTCTGAGGAAACCTCTGTTTAATTCTTCAATGTTATATATATATATATATATATATATATATATATATATATATATATATATATATATATACACTTTGTGATTTGTAGGGATAATTCCAAGGAGGATATTAAGCCAGGGATAGCTCAATGTAGGCTACAGAGCATAATAATAATAATAATAATAATAATAATAATAATGAAGAAAACCTTAAATATTTATTTTAGTTATAATTTATTTTGTGAATATTGAAGATATTCACTTTTCAGACCAAAGTCTCTTAGTAAATGCTAAGTAATATATATATATATATATATATATATATATATATGAGTGCATGAAAGTGAAAGAGAGATTATGATGTTGTGCATCTTTAAAATATCTATATGACACACTGACAATTTGATGCTGGTTAGCCTTTCAGTTTGGACATTCTAATGTTATTAAAGCCACAAGCAAACTAATCTGCCTTACTAATTATGGATTTATAAAATCCAATCACTGGATTAAAGAAGTTTATCCAATAAGAATTAGGCCGTGTGTAGTTCTTGATAAGTGAAATCATTACAATTACCAGCACTGATAATGTTTTCATTTTTCTTCTTTGATTAGATTTCTAAGGCAGTTTTTAATCTGAGCTTAAAACCTAGGGAATTTTTATATTCTGGTTTTTGTTAACCTTTTAGTTGTTGTTGTTGTCAGTACCCGCTCACATCTGAAAATCAGGAACATAATCCTCTCTCCCTATTCCCTGGTGGCAGTGGCAGAGATAGCTGTGAATCAAAGAGAGTTTGACGAGAGGCCATTCACATAAATTTGATTTTGGTGCATGACAGAGAAGCCCACACACTTGACCAAAAGTGCCTCCATCCTGGCTCAAAGAAAATTGAGACAGGTAAGATCTAGAAAACCAGGTTGCATTGGTCTGTCAGATGCTTAGTCTGTCAAGGTCTGCCTTGTTTATACCAGTCCAAGTGGCACTGCTCTCTTTTGCCATTTTGGACCTGAATATATATCTTTTGTTTTACTAGTAGATCAATGGTTACTAAAAGGTTTTAAAAGCAAAAAGAATGAAAAATCACTAACAATGCATCCATAGGCATTAAACGCATTTTAACACTAATGAAAATAACTTTGTGACAAATGATTTTGAAATTATTTTAACCATTTTACTTTTATCAAGAGTTTTGTATCACAACAGTGTGAAGTAGAAGATTAGGTTTCTTCTAAAATCAAGAAACATTTGAAGGATGACCTAAAGCAGATAATAAATGGTTCAGCTATCAATCTACAATTCTACATGGACAGGCACATGGTATGAAAGTACAAGAATCTTCGAGCAATTCTTCAGCATTTTTCAGAGTAGCAACAGATATCCTCTACTTTCAAATAAAATGTATTTTTAATTCCTGGATTCTTTCCTTATAAAAACCAAGATCAGAGGAAATTAATGATACTCACCTACCCAGCCAAAAAAAAATGAAATTTACAATGTTATCACCAACATAATTACCTCAAGAGCAGATATGGTCATTATTCTAGTGGTTAATCAATTCAGATTAAGCCAAAGACCTTGACAGAATATTTTCATTCATTCAAAACTCCTGCTAATAAGATGGTATCAGGACAGAAACGTGATAAAACTAGAATTTCTAATGTATTTATTTGTTGATATGGCAATTGGCTTTATGAGTGCTTTTTCGAACAAAACAATTGTATATTTTCACAAGAGTTCCAGCTTAAAAGGTTTCATTTATGAATGGAATCAAAGAAACCTATTCTAAAATAAATTTTCTGAATTTCTGCCCTCTTGACTTTAATCTTTTAGAAACACTAAGCCCAAAGGTAATATCGATGATTTTATTATATTCAATTGTAAATCAATACAAAAAATGCATAAAAATAAAGTTGTAGATAATAGAAAATGGACGAGCAAATTGTGAAAGTTCTTTTTTATCAAAAAAGATTATTTCTTTTCAAAGGTCGGACAATTTCGTGTAGTTGTCATGTATCTATACACTTAAGCTTCATAGTAGATTTTTGATCTGTGCAAAGAAACACAATTTCACTCACACATATTTACAAAGACACAAAAGAGTATATAATCATGTCTACATTAGTTTAATGTAGAAAAACCACACTTCATTCATGAATTTGCATAGAGGCATAGAAAATACGTTTTTTTTTCCTCACCACTTCAGTGCAGATAAACATGCATATGTGCGGCGATATCAGTGTAACGTGTAAATATTATTCTAAATGTCATCAAACATAGAGAAAAATGATTCTCTCTCTTTTAATATATTTGCATTTTGTTTCATGCATTTTATCACTTTAGTGATACTTTTTCTTATCTGAACATGTTTGATCTCTGTACATTTATTTGCACATTAATGTTCCTTTTTCTAGATGTAGCCTAACAATATGCATCTGTGTAGATCAGTCTGTGTGTATAGTGCTAGCAAGGCTATTTATTTATTTATTGAGATTTTATTGATGTGTTATAGATTTTGTTTACTTAAATATTTATGTCCACAAATGTATCAGGTCTTTATGTATCTGTAGATCAACAAATATTAGCATCATGTATGTATATATATATATATATATATATATATATATATATATATATATATATATATATATTTATGAACAGACAGACAGATAGATAGATAGATAGATAGATAGATAAAATCACCTTGAGTGCAATGTATCAAAACTACCTTTGTCTGTCCATAAATTATCTCCAATCTAGTAATATAGATGTGTTTTATCTATCTATCTATCTATCTATCTATCTATCTATCTATCTATCTATCTATTTCTCTTCCTCTCTCTCTCTCTCTCTCTCTGTATATATATATATATATATATAGAATATATGCCAAAGAATTGTGGAATTTTAATCTGTCTGTTCTTTCTCTTTATTTGGATATATATATATATATATATATATATATATATATGTGTGTGTGTGTGTGTGTGTGTGTATGTATATATGTGTGTGTGTGAGCATGTGTGTATGTGCATGTTTGTATGTGCATGCGCATGTATTTGCATATGTGTGTATATGTGTGTGGTTGCATGTGTTTTGGTAGATCAATAAGACTGCAGCATAATGCTAAAGAATTTATTTAATATATCAAATATTTATTTTTCAACACATCTCTTTCTTGTCAATGCACTTACTTCTCCACACACACACGCGTACAAACACACAAATGCATATATATATATATATATATATATATATATATATATATAAATATAAAAGTGAACATAGAATCAACACTTCCAAGTGCATCTCATTAACTTTTACACACTTTAATGGCGAGAATGTTTGCCACACATATTTGAATATAATCTGTTACTTCATTACATGTGACACATATCTAACCAATATGAAATAGCCAAACACAACATACCATTAATCTGTGTCTCTATGCTTGTTATCAATTTATCATTTCTATCTTGATCTCTGACAAAGCTTCAATAAAGTGAAACATGTTAGATTAAGATCTGTTTTCCTCCCTGTTTCCTGTTTTTTATCATATCATTTTGTCAGATTCCTATCCATACTCAATCTATATCTATCTATCTATCTATCTATCTCTCTCTCTCTATATATATATATATATATATATATATATATGAGACAGAGGGATTGAGAGAGAGACACAGACAGATTGAAGGAGAGAGATATGTGTGTGTATATATATGCGTGTATTTATGTGTGTATACAAAATGTATATATATGAGATGACCTCAATGTCTACATCTATATTTACACATGCTCTATCACTTACATTGAGTATTTTAACTCATAAAATATAGCATAACTCAAAACTATATTTTTATCATATATATATATTTACAACACAACAAACTACAGACCATACATAACTTCCTTTCAGATCAAAATTTAGCTCATAATTGCATGTTGTGGACTTATGAACACATTTTCATACATGCAACATACCCACTAATGCACAATCCCATACCCAAGCCCACTCACACACTTATACATACTGAATCTATATATATATATATATATATATATATATATATATGTTAATGGCCATAAAGAGAACCCACTAATGCTTTCTTGTCAAATGTGCAGCAATATATTTGTATCTTGGTTTCTATTGCATCAAATTTCTCCTCATTTCAAGTAAATAATCTATGCAAATGGATGATAAAAATCAAGGAAAAACAGCTTTTTCTTTCATCTTCCAAAATGCATCTTCCCTTTTAACTTCATAAATGCAAAAGAATGCATTTATGAATAAAACTTATTATTTACACTATTATTGTGAACACAAATAGACACACGTTTACTTGTGTATTCTACATATACATGTATGTATATATATATATATATATATATATATATATATATATATATGCAAATTAAATATGCATGTACATGCAGATATGCATAGAGAGATGCACATATACAGCGATAGATACTGACATAATTACTATGTCAGATTTTATTATGCAAGTCAGTATTTTCACAAAAGAATTTATCTTAACTCATCAATGCTGGCTAAACTTTTAGCAAATTTTCAGCATTATTATGATAAATACACAATATTTAATTCAGTGTATAATATTTATCTCATTAAACATATCTATAGCAACTTGTTTTAGGAATGTCAATTTTTATTATGCAAATAGCTGCATGAAATTTTTATTAATTTTATTCCCAAAAATATATACCACAAATAGGCTGCAGAAATATTTGATAAACAAAATATACCATTTTCTGGAATAGATTCTTTGGGAAGGTAGATGTCTAAAATGGTCTAGTGTGACACCATGTATAACGATTAATGGTAATGAGGTTAGAACATCCAGTTTTCAAGGAATTCTAACTACCACACAGACACCACATTGATTCTTCATAATAACTGTGATAGTTGAAATTACTTGAACAAAAAATGACAAAATATGAACAGTTTATCCACATCTTTGGGCACAATACTCAACAATGCAAATTGGAAAAATAAAATTAAAAATTAAATAGACAAACCATTCTTTTTCTTGTTCAGATGAATACTTTCTGCCTAAATATACTTTATATATTTATATATATATATAATTTATTCAAAAAATTATAATATAAATATGTTATAAAATCACTACAAAAATAGCCATTTTGTTTCAACACTTCTGGTGTCTTATCAAGTGATGGTGTTGAATGTAGAATAAAGGGTTTTATTCTACATTCAACACCATCACTTGATAAGACACAAGAGGTGTTGAAACAAAATGGCTATTTTTCTAGTGATTTTATAACATATTTATGTTATAATTCTCAAATAAATTATATTTGCTCTACTCTCTATTGAGGTCTCTTTTAAGAATAGTATTTTTTGGTTATTGGAATTTATTCTGTATACACCAATCCTATACTTGGAGATATATAAATATCTATATATATCTATATATTTCTATCTATCTATCTATCTATCTATCTATCTATCTCTTTGTATATATACATAAATATATACATATCTGTGTGTGTGTGTATATCTGTGTTTGCATATTTAAATTTGTTATATTTATAGAGGGAGAGTGGTCAATATTACAGATAGAATGATTATAGACAGGTCTCCTCTGCCTGCCTGAGGAGACCTAACGGTTGAAACCTAGGTAGTGTGGTAGTTTGTGTTTTAGTGCTTCTGAAAATATTTTTCTCAACATCTCAAACTTTTTGAAGTTTTGTATTGAGATTTTTTTTGATTACACCTTTTAAGCACAGCTGTTTTCAGCCTCCTTTTACAATATATCATCTTATATTTTATATTGTACTTTAAATTGATTGATATATATATATATATATATTATAATAATAGGAATTCCTAAAATTTCGCTTGAAGATGAAACGGGACTAAACACCACAATCCAAATTAATTTTAATAATTATTTGGATGATTTTCGCTCTCGTTTTTTGAAACATGAGAACTCTTATGTAGCAAAGGAATCATATTTTTAAACAAAAATATTATTATAATATAAGCTCTACTTCTGTATGGAGCACTGTCTTCTTAAAAAATAAAAAACAAAAATACTAAGGAACCCCAGATTATGCAACCCAACGTGTTCTTTTCTATTTTCTGGATACCTACTTATATATATATATATATATATATATATATATATCTGTATGTGTGTGTGTGTGTGTGTGTGTGTGTGTGTGTGTGTGTTTCATTGAATATGACTGTCAAGGAGAATTTGATTATGATTCATTTTTTATTTAGTTTTATAAAATTCTTAGATTTTTTTCGTTTGATGGGAGTAAGGTAGTTCAAAAATTGTGCGTATTGTCCCAAGTGCTTTTGGCCACTTCTTTCGCCATTTTCAAGTGGGTTTGTTTTAAGGTGTTGTTAATTTCTCTTCATGTTTGACTGATGTATTTTTAGTCTTGCTTTGAGTATTATTAGGAACATTTATTCCTTTGCATGTTGAGCATGTCATGAATTCAAGTGAGTATCATTCTGTTTTTTAAAAAACCTTCAATACACCATTTCCTCTCTTGAATAAGGTGAGATTTATACTTGGAATGAGATGTTTTATATACAAGGCCTCTAGCACAGCAGGATGTTTTCAGTAATGTGATTTATATAAATATATTTATATAATATATTTATATAAATATATTTATATAATATATTTATATAAAATAGTAGTGTTTTTGACCAGAATTTTCCTTAAGGGTTTTTGTAAGTTGTGGGTTGCTAAGTGAATTTTTATTTCTTGTGACAAAAGACAATACAGACAAATTTTGAACTGTCTTCTCTGACCAAACAAAACATTTTGAGATTGTTGTAAAAACTAAATAAAATATTAATCAAATTTTTTCTTATGTGTAATATTCATTGAAACATTTTTAAAAGAAAGATTGCTGCCTGAATTTACATTATGATATATATATATATATATATATATATATATATATATATATATATATATATATATATATATATATATATATATGCACCATTTTATTAACACATTTGCAATCAATGTGTAATATCGTATATATATATATGATATCACACATATACATATATTTATATTGATATTGTTATTTTATTGTTGAAACATTTAAAATACTGGCTCTTATGTTCAATGCTATTTTGGTTATTGTAGCTTGTTTCATTTTATAATTATTGCTTCTAATATCTGTAATCTTTTTCCAGTCAATAATGTATTGTATTTTCATGTTTTTTTTGCAAATATCTCTCAGATGCTTAAGTAAGGTTTATTTTATAATCTTGGTTAGTAATGGAGAGAATTTTCCAACAAAACCTACATACAATACTTATATACATATATATATATATATATGTGTGTGTGTATGATGATATATATATACACACATATAGGGCCAATGGCTGGTAAGAAATAACATGTGATCAATAGCTCTGGACAATTCTCCATTGATAGATATATGATGATCAGTGAATAAGATCAATAGATCAAAGCCCCCAAAATAGACAATTAAATACATGAATAGAATGATAAGCAAATGCTGATGCGGAACAGAATCAACATGAACTTATAGATAAATAATTTGATTGAAGCTTCCATCTGCAATAGAAATGTTTTGTGACAATTGATCATGGCCCATAATTTGGGTGCACAAAGAACATATTTTTTTTCTCCTCTGGGTGTCCATTACCAATCAGCTTGTTCCTTGTACGAAAAACAAGAAATCTCTCATTTCCATTTGCATATAAATATCTGGATTTAGAGGGGGAGTCTAAAATTACTTACCAATTGATTTATGTTGGATATTGAAAGAGGACAATATATATATACAAGGGAATTGAGTAATAAAGTAGAAAAGGAAGGAAAGAACAAATTAAGGTAAGGATGAGAGATAGAAGCAATAAAGAAAGAAGGAATATAGAGAGAAGCAATAAAAGCTAGAATATAAGAAGGAATGAAGAAAGGAAAGGATGAATTAAGGAAGGAATGAAGAAAGGAAAGCAAGAAAGAAAAAAGAAATAAAGGATGATATTAAAGAAGGAAGAAAAGCAAGAAAAATGTTTAAATCTTCAATAATTTATTTGCTTTTGTCTAAGATGTCATTCCTCTTGTCATCTATCTATCTATCTATCTATTCATCAATCACAGTCTGTTCATTATCTATGTATCTATTACTGTTCACTATCTACACAGTCTGTTTACTATCTATCTATCTATCTATCTATCTATCTATCTGTTATATACTGTACCTATGAACACTAATGGGTATGTCCCAATCCTCATAAATACATTGGGCACTATTGCAAATGGTGGTAATATGCTGTCTATGTAGTCCACTACTAGCAGTGGTTTACCTACTTCACACCGCTGGCGAGTATTATGTTTTGTTGATGTTATAAAGATTACCATTTAATTTCTAACCTCTGTTTTGGTTATTCCTTATTCAGTAACCCTCTCTAGGTTACAAAACTATTACAGTTTGTTCACTATCTATCTATCTATCTATCACAGTCTCTTCATTATCTCTGTATCTATCTGTCACAGTCTGTTCACTATCTATCTATCTATATGGCAGATCTTTTATCATGACAATATAGAAAGAAAAAGAATACTTATACTTAACATCATGAATTTTTTAAGGTACACAATGAGGAAGAAGAGATTGGAAAATTTTAGACTCACAGGACAGATTGATGGCAAGAAAGACAGAAGAAAACAACACATAAACTACCTACTGAGCTTGAGGAAATGGATGGTGGAACAAGGTTTTGGAGGCATAAAAGATACAAAGGACAGGGAATTATGGATATCCATGATCACCAATGTCATGAAGGGATACAGCAAAGAAGAAGAAGAAGAAGAAGAAGAAGAAGAAGAAGAAGCTGTAGACAGGTTGCCAACCAAGGCTAAAGGACCTAGTTTGTCCTGTTATTTAACCTATAGCTGGGAGGAGAAGAGATGAATTCCTACCTCTCCGAATGGTATTTGTGCATAAATGAATACAACAGACATGACTGGAATTTGAAATCAGTTCTCCAATTTCTCAATTCCAAACCATTATCCATCAGACCACACTCACAAAAGCTCAGTCTGTTTAATTTTCGATTTTATTTTTCCAATTTTCAAATAAAATGTTGATTATTGTGCTTAAAATTGTGGATAAACTGTTCAAAGTTCATGTTGTGTTACTGTTTTGCTCAAGTACTTAACACAATATGAACTTCAAACAGTTTATCTACAATTTTGAGCACAATGCCTTACACCTTATTTAAAAATTGGAAAATACAATAAAAATGAAACAGACCTGGCCTTGTCATTTCTTTCTAATCAAAATTCTTTAAATGGATACTTGGTACTTTATTTATTTATATATATATATATATATATATATATATATATATATATATATATATATATATATATATATATATATGGGTGGAGTCTAAATAAATGTTACATACACCTTCTTCAGATGTTAAATATAATTCTTGGTTTCGTAGTTCTAATTTTGATAAATTTTGAGGAAATACCAAACCTACAGACAAGATGGCTTTTTATATATATATATATATATATGTATATATATATGTGAAAAGTGTATATAAATATAAATAAATATATATATGTATAATTATTTATATATTATATCGCATAGTACTTATTAGAAAGCGCTCAATATCAGAGATAGAGCTAACATATATATATATATATATATATATATATATATATATATATATATATATAGTGTTGGTGTTAATAATGTCAATGTAATACAACAGAGGTATTAAATATATATTATATGTATTAATAAATATACATATTATCCATCACTGCTTGCACATGACTCAGAGTTTCATGCACAATGCAATCTTCAGGTTCTGAGTATATTACTGCTCATACATACATATATACATAATGTATATATATATATATATATATATATATATATATATATATATATATATATATATATATATATATATGTGTGTGTGTGTGTGTGTGAGCAGTAATATAAAGTCTAAAAAGTAGCATTTATCTTTAGAGATAGTGATTTTTCAAACAAGTGATTCTCACACCTAACACATATCTACTTTAAAATGACCCACCATTGTGGGTGATAAATTGCTTTCCACCCTGCTACCCTTTTGCCACAGATAGAATGCTGCTAAGCTCTCCTCACTGCACCACTGTTATGTTTCTGGCAGATGTTTGGGCAAGCAACTTTCCTTCTTTACACCAATCTAGATTATCACACCTACAACCTGCCATGTTATGTTCACTGTGTTGACTTATTCCCATTCCTTTCATATTTCATTTGTAAGGAATAAGTCCCATTCAGACAGCATCCTCCCCAGAACGTTTGCAGTGGTGAACAGGCTCCCCATGGGATACTTTTTTGATTACTACAATCTTAATCTCTTCAAGTTGAGGGTCAATTGTTATCTATCCTACATATCCTCATAATATACAACCCTTGCTTCCCCTTTGTTCTTACAACATTTTCATTCATTAAACCTCCACCTTGAGTGACTCATAGGCCTTGTATTGGTTGACCTATTGTAATAAACTAAACAAACATTATCAAGCAGGAATTGATAAATATGAAAACATTGAGATAGATAGATAGATAGATAGATAGATAGATAGATAGATAGATAGATATGAACATACTGAGATAAATAGATAATCAAAAAAAGGAGAAACATTTTCATTTATCATGTCTACAAACATGAAGCAACATTTGCGATGTGTGTTGGATGTTCCAACATTTCTTTCTGCCAAATGATGTTTTCTAGCTTTTATTAATAACAGTGTCATTATTTTATTTTCAAAATAGAAGAATCCTAATTATTCCATATTTTCAGCATTGTTATTGTTAAGATTATTCTCAAAGAAATGCTTTTATCTGTAATCATGTGGCTATAGGAATTTTCCAATTCCTCAATCTTACAAACTTGCATTTTCATCTTTGATGTTTTTCCACACAATTATTTTGATTGGTGACAAGGAATTGTTTTTAAAGGATCAAAGTTTTATGCATCGATTTATTACTGTTTATTATTGATTTCTATGTGTTTGACAATTGTAGAAGGTTTTCATGAAATGATCATGTGTAAATGTTTTGTCCAACATAAATAAATAAATCTATCATGCAGTATAAAACATTATATATATATATATATATATATATATATATATAAGCATTAAAATAGGAAACAAAATTAGCATAAAACTAGAACTTGATGGAAAATCAAAAACCTACAGATGCATATAATTGAGAATTAAAAGAAAATGGTGGAGATGAAGATATTAGTCCAATCAATTCTTCTGAATGCAATGTTCAAGGCAAAGAAAAAAATAAGATTCACGCTGATGATAATATTGGGAACATTGATCAAACAAGAAATTTTATTCTTCTACTTTCTACATATATCTATTGTACTTCCTACCAATGATCAGAGTGTAGTATCTGTTCTATCTTTGACTATTCTGAGCTGGAATCAGCTACACCTTCTAACTGACAAGTATGCATAATATTAATCAGGAATAAATTGGGAAACAAAGAGGAAGAACATTATGGGAAAGAGAGAAGCTAGGATGAAAGAAAAATTAAAAGAATACCAAGTGAAAGAAGAAATAGGAGAGAGGGGACAGAGAAAGAGATTAAAGAAAGAAGGGGTATAGAAAGAGATTAAAGAAAGAGGGGATAGAGAAAGAGATTAAAGAAAGAGGGGATAGGGAAAGAAGGGGTATAGAAAGAGATTAAAGAAAGAGGGGATAGAGAAAGAGATTAGAGAAAGAAGGTGTATAGAAAGAGATTAAAGAAAGAGGGGATAGAGAAAGAGATTAAAGAAAGAGGGGATAGAGAATGAGATTAAAGAAAGAGATTAAAGAAAGAGGGGATAGAGAAAGAGATTAGAGAAAGAGGGGGTATAGAAAGAGATTAAAGAAAAGGCAAAAGTTTCAAAATTACTTATTGACAGAAATATATAAAAATTGATATATATTTATATTCTTTATGAACAGAAAGAGCAAAAGAAAGATAAAAGAGAGGATAAAGTAGAAGATATTTTTTCACATTTGAATTTGCTTCCTATTTGTATAAACATCTAGATAAGAAAATGGATAGGTAATTGATATTGGTTGAGATAAGTAAGAGAATGAAAAGATACAAGCAAAGGGTTAAAGAGGAATTGAGGCATGAGATAATTGGAATTCTTTATTGTCAACGCCTGTGGAATTTCCACAAGTTCATCCAGTAAATTGGTGACTGATAAATTCTATTTAATTGAAAGTGAATCCAAAGATGTCATTTTCAAAAAGAACAAAACTCTCCAAGTATCAATGGATGGCATTACATTCAAGAAATGGGAGACAAAAAACTGAACATTTCACAATAAATCGTAGATAAAAAAATTCACAAAGGTCATGACTTGAAACAAGTGAGAGAAGGAAAATTCTTTAAAACTCATCTGTAGCCAATGTCAACCCATGTTGCAAAATTGCCAAACACTATAGAAGGTAAATATTATTGAAATGCTTTAAATAATTTTTATATCAGAACTGAAACAATCTGCCACAAACAAAATGTTTGCAACAAAACTGAAAATATTAATATAGTAAATGTTGTTCAAAAGAATTTTAAGAATAAAAAGGTATTATGTTTCTTGTACTCTGGTGGTTAGAAATTATCTAACCAAATCTTGATTCTTTGGTCAAAAGAATTTAGCTTTTTGCTAAACTTCATTCTAATCCTTTCCTTTTTTTTGAAATTCCAAAATGCTTTAGGCACCTATGACTTCATACAGTTATGATCGCAAATGATCAGGTGCTACTTTTCACATCTAATGCAATCAAAATGCAAAAATAAAACTGATAAGAAATGCAACAGTTAATAAATATGCAAAGAGCAATGCAAATTCTGCAGTTTCCTTTTAACTTTTGAAATTTTTATTAGACACAAATGACAAGATCCTAAAATTAATTAAGAAATTTACACTGAGAGAAGAAAGAAAACAAAAATAATCTCAAAAATATTAATTTTAGACAAATCTATAAATTAATACAAATCTTACAATGTATCTCCATGAGGAAAGTCGTACAAGTTACCTTACTACTCATGAATCTATTAATGAATCATATCTACTTGCATCTCTGTAGTGTGTATAATTCTTAAAATATAATAACTTGCAATAAATATATTAATTGGGAAAATCTCACAACACCTTACCTTTCTTATTCTTTTCTAAACTTGTTTAGATTGCAAGTCATAAAATTTATCAAGTCATTCAATGATAGTTAATACAATCTGAGTTTGTTACTGAATGTATTCAAACACAGATAATTTCATACCAATTTTATATTGCTTTTTCATTAACCAATTGGAGTAAAGATTTTTGTCCCTTATACATATTCTGTATTTAAATAAGTCCAGCTCGAACATACTCCCATCTATGTCAAATAAAGCTTCATATAATTTATACCTGCATTCGTCTTTTCCCAACACCAAGATATTTTAAATTATAAGAAATAAAATAAAATAAGGTTGGAGAGGGATTAACAGCAAAAAATTGAAGAAATATTTTTAGAAAAAAATATTGTTGTTTACAAATTTCTTGAACATTAAGAAAAGTTGCATTTTTCTTTTATCAAGCACGTATCAAGAATGAATATGAAGTTATTTAAAATTACAGGGAAAATTTGTTATCCTCTGCTGTTAAAAAATATGAATCAGTTTCTGTTTTACAAGATTACTATAAAGCATTGTGAAAATATATAAATTTTAATGAGAATAATAATAATAATAAATTGTTATTAAAGACCATAAACAAAAACGGTGCGTCCTTGTTGATATGGCAGTCCCTGCTGACTGCAATGTATCTTTGAAGATAT
The DNA here is from genome assembly GCA_903632075.3 of Acanthosepion pharaonis. Lineage (NCBI taxonomy): Eukaryota > Metazoa > Mollusca > Cephalopoda > Sepiida > Sepiidae > Acanthosepion > Acanthosepion pharaonis. Next base: position 1,195,629 of record CAHIKZ030004140.1, read on the forward strand.
TCAAAAAGCTGTCAAAATACAAGGACCTTGAAATAGAAATCTCAAAAATGTGGCATATGGGAACATCAACAATCCCTGTTGTAGTTGGAGCCCTAGGACTGGTTGGAAAAGATTGCAGTAGACTAATTGAAGGGATTCCTGGAAGTCCATGCCTCAAGGAGATACAAAAAATTGTTCTGACAAGTACAGCCCACACTTTACGAAGGGCTTTATCTATGTAATTTTTTTTTTTTTTTTGTCAGTAGAAAGTGTCATGATGCCATTTCTAACCTGAGGTCCCTAGAAAGAAATGTGTAAATGCCAGAAATCAAAGAAAATAAAAATAATAATAATGTTGATAATTCTAAAAAGGAGAATGAAAGCAAAAACTCAACCAGTCATTAACTTTAAAACTTCTTGAAAAAGAATTTTCAAAAGTCAAATCAAAGTGTATTTTATTTGTACAAATTTTATTTTAAAAAAATATGTCCAAAATCATTCCAACACTTTTATTAACATATTTATTTGAACATTCATAAAACTTATTTGACAAACAATTTTCCTGAAATCTTTGTTTCTGACAAAAAGTCAATTTTTATTCATTCTTCATGAAAACATATAATATTTATCTTTCAAACTGAATTGCTTCTCAGCTATACTCACTCTTCTGAAATGGAGGAAGGAAAATACAGTAAAGCTAACAGAGCAATATTTTTATCAATGACAAGAACAACTACAAATTTTATTAAGCAAATCTAATTACTCACTGAAGTAGTGAATGTCAGGATGATAAGAAATGGTTTCTGTTTTTCTCAGACCCTTTATAAACTTTATCTGCACTCTCTGGATGACTAAATACATAGATATAATCTTCATCTTTCTATCTACATGATGCCAAAATCAGATTTCTACAAATACTCAAGTGTATCGATATGACTTCAGAAATAACTTTTTGGTTGTGTCAGTTTTGATAAGTGAATGTCAGAGATGTTTATTGCAAAAAGTTTGAGAAATATCTACAATTTAACAACAATTTCTCGTTTTAATTTTAAGAAATTATATCTCAGTGGGTTATTGCTTGAAAAAGGTTTGATTAAAGAGGCAAAGTAAACATGATCATGTTCATATATTTGGACAGCTCACTAATTGTAAAAATAAAGATTGATAGTTAAAATATTTGATGAGCAAATCTCTACTCTTTCCTTCTTCAAAATATGGGAATGTAACTGAAGTGAGCTAGCATAAGTAAAATGTGTTTATTATAAACGTCAATTCCAATAATTTCAAATTATGAATGAGGAAAAAAATTTTAAAATGTTTTCAGTGAACATAAATAAAAATAGGGTTGTTTAAATTGTGACAGAAAATTTTACTGAATAAAATTTTTACTAAAGTTCACTCAATACAAGGCTCAAGAGCCACTCTTGGTAGAGGGTTACTGAATGATATGTGTGATACAAATTTAAGAGGAGGTAGAAGAAAGTGAAACTTATAAGGAGTATAGATAAAGACTGATTAAATTTAACTTAACCCTTAGTGGACAACAGGGTCAATCTATTGGTTGAAAAGTCGAATGACAAATAAGGTGACTGGGCCAATCCATTGGCTCAATAATACAAGCCTTGAGATTGGTTGATATGAAGACCAGCCAGCTAATCAGATTCCTTCTCATATTTCTTGCATATCTGGGCCTTTCAATGGCAATTTCTATGATAGTTTGCTGTTTTCTGTGATTTTATATCGATTTTGTGTGTGTGTTCCAAGTGAGGGCTTGTGAAAAGGACTCCATCTTCTTGGCACTGAACCTACAAATGAGGCTCCATCTCCAAAGGGTTAAAATGTTAAAGGAAGCTCTTAAAAAATTCTTCTTTGAAGAGAATAAATATTATTTTCATGGCAACTGGATGGATTTTTAAGGGGCTAAAAGATTTTTTGAGAGGCGAAAGGATTTTTAAGGGTCTGAAAAATTTTTTTTTTAAGTGGGGAAGGATTTTTAAAGAGCTGAAGATTTTTTAGAAGACTGAATGATTTTGAAGAGACTGATGGATTTTTCATCATCTCCAAGTGATATGAATTAGACATTTACTAAACTTTGCTTAGTCTGGCACAAGGCCACAATAAGTAATGATTGGCAGATTCACAAACTAATTATCATACAAAGATTACTTTTGAAGATGCCTTAATAAACTCTAATTGTGAGTTGAAATAAGCCAATTAGTAGAAAAGATTAATTTGGTTTGAACAGAAAGAACGCAAGTAATTATTTTTAATTCAAATGTGTAACAAGACACACACACTTGGCAAAGCTCCTTAAATGAAAACAATGAGTTAAATGAATGCTGGGGTTTTCTTGCTGAAACTTATGTGCAAAAAGTACAAATTCTCATTATTTGGTTTTAACACCAATCATATTGTCATTGAATCTGTTAATTTTACATTATAGATATAAATAGAAAATAAAATACTGACTTAGTACAGTGTAATATATTCATTGTCATGGCTTAGAACATTAGTTCCCAAACTTTTTTCTCTGGGCTGCATTTTTGGAATGAAAATTTGCTCCCCAAATTTTATTTGATAAAAAGAACATTTAAAAATAAAAAAACATAGAGAGGGTTAAAGGGAGATAACTGCAGATTCAAAGTCAGAACATTATCATTGATAACTCTCTCCTCCAATTTGCAGAGCCTAGTTACCATATTCTTAATACTTGATATAATGCAAAAATATCACATTGATAAGATCAGTCAATAATTATTTATAACTGGGACTCCTGCATGCAATTACAAGTAATTGATATAATGGAATATGCGTACACCTGTGTTCCCCATCACTGGAATATGATTGGCTGGTGTCTGTCATGAATACCGACGGACGTGTAGTTATGACAGAGTCAGAGCCTTAGTCTGAGAGCTAAGTCTATAACGATGCCCATTGGACTACGCCATTTATCTACACTTCTTACCTGCGACTACAACATGTACCAGTCGATTACTGCTACCGTATTCTACTTAGTTATAGTAACCAAAACCACTTAGCTACTTTGTTCAAATATATCCCTTTCCAGGACATATCAGTAATCCATAATAATATTTCAAATTTTGAAATCATATCTATTTTTGGCATATGTTTTTTTAAAAGTTTCTAAATCTTTGATTGTCTTTCAATCATTCTGCCTCACCTTCTATCCTCTTCTTCCACTCCTGTGCGGCATGCTACACTATTTGAAAACCACTAGCTTAGACAAAGGAAAGTTGTATGATTTGGTTTTATGACATCAACATGCTATCTCAGTTGTGTGATTGAAGTGGCTTCATATGATTTAATGCCAAATGAAAGTGATGCATATACACTAAATAAGGTTATATGAGTAGAGAACAGAAATTACTTTCTGAAAGGCAGTTGTAATAATTATATGAGATACAAGGAAGAAAGTTTCCCTCATTCAAAATGACTTTCTCTCTCAAACAAAAATTCTAAATAAAGTGAGCTCAAAATCAAAAATCTTAAATATTTTAATTACAATTTGGCAGTCCTACCAATAAGACCGAGATCACTGGCTGACAGTATTGTAAGATTATCCTAAACAGAAAGAAGTATATTATTGCCTTGCATTTGTTACATTGCCTTTGCAATTAATGGAACTGATACTAATGATTGAACAAATCACCACTATTGGTTCTATGATCTTACAAAAAATTTGAGAAATGAAGCACTGAAGAAAAGAAATATAGCCAATGAAAATGAGAATTACAGAGATCATCAGTAATCCAGAAAAAATCATTTCTAGTTTAAGGATTATTCAGACAAATATCATTATTGTTGTTGTTTTTATTGCACCATTTTGAATGATATATTCTTTGACCTTCTTTATGTGTATGTCTTGATTGCCCCCAGGACAGTATTAAATCATGCCAGTAAGAATAAAATTTCCATTTCTTGGATAGATAAGCCTAAATTTCATGCCCATAAGAAACAACAAAGATAAAGATACTCGTTTGAATTATTCCTGGAATAATGATAATTCTTTATCTCAGAATTCCACAGAATGCTAGAAAGTCTGGAGTGCATATGTTCTAATGTAATGATCAAAACAAGAAAAATGAGGATGCTATTTTCAATATTTTGTTGAATAATGAAAATACTTTATCTTAGATCTTCAAACAACATTTTTTGAAATAGTTTCTTGTTTGTTCATTGATTTTTGCTATAAAATACATTTTTATTTTTAATATTTCCAGAAGTCTTTATAAATCTCTTGTCACTTCTGATGTTAATAATTTCTTTCTGAAATAAATACAGAATTCTCTAATCCAAGAAACAGATTAACTGCAAATAGATTATAATGAAAATACCTTTGTAGCCTTATACTTGCTAATCCCAAATTACCACCAGTCACGATGAACGGATGTCCCCCCTTGAAGAGGCACTGTGCCTTGAGAAATATTGGGCCTTAAACTCACACCTGATCTAAAGGGGAACTTGTACATACAATCCATCACTAAAGTAGGACAAATGGTCAGTTTGCTGTACCTTTCCAGTAAGTAACTGATTCCTCTTGATATCCTATACTTTAAGAACCTGTCCAAGAATGGAGTACTATTTTCATATTTCGAGTCTCGATAGAGTCCAAAAGCATCTCTGAGTCCTTGTGGGTGACAAATTATTTCCCCCCTCTATCTAATCTCTCAAATCTTTCACTTCTCTATCGTATTTCCAAGGAAAACACTTGGATAAACTACATTCCTTGGTTCTGCCAGGCCTAACCTTCACAGCAAAAGCCTGCGATACCACTTGCACTGCAGCAAACCACCCACATTCCTTCTATATTTCATCAGTTCCATTCGAACACAAACCACTACTCTGTGGAACTGACTAGCAAGAAGTTATAACCCTCACCCCCAATCACTACAGTCTTAACCTGTCCAAGTCTAGGGTTAACTGTTATCTTCCACTCCCCTAGCTGTATAAACTGCCTCTCCTAATGTAGCCCTCTACCTTGAGTGGCCCTCAGGCCTTGTACAGGATGAAATCTTACTGTAAAAAAAAATTAAAAAATAATACATTTTTTTTTCATTTCTTCATTGGTGTCTTCTGCCAATAAATCATGTTGATGTGTTCATTTCTGACACATTTTTATGCCTTACCATTCCTCTACAGACTTTGAAGATTTCCTTGTACAACCAAAATAACTAGGATAGTATATTTCTTCTAGTGACCATTTGGCTGTGTAATAAAATGGAGAATTTATCTTTAGCCTTTAAATTCTTGGCTGATTGTTTTTTATGAAAAATCCACTGGTGCTCTGTAAAAGCAAGCAAGAAATTGCAAGAAACTAAATTCAGTCAAAAAATCCTTCAGACTCTAATAAATTTCATCCAATATTTTCATGCTTATTTAAATAGATTTGTAAATTTTGTCTAATTTATGAGAATTTAATTTATAACTACTTAAAAGTTATCATCAAAGATTATTATGCTGCAATTAATTGCTTTCTAATAAAATAATAAGAAAATGATTTAAACAGCATATATATATATCGACATGTATCCTTATTTATATTTATTCAGAGAGATAAACATGCGTAAACTTATAAACATACATACACATGGATATGTCCATGTATATTCTACATGTATATTCCACTGTCTTTATAAAATGATAGTATATTGATTTTCAGTTATTTTTTTATTTTTTTGTTGTTTTGAGGCATTTTAATAAGATTTTCTTTCATCAAATCCCATTACCAAATTCCAGCCTTTAATAAGCATCATATCATTTTCAAATTACTTCCTCCAGAATCTTGCTCAAGAGGAATTGGCTAATTTCAACTGCTGATAATTTGTTGCCATAGAATTTAATTTCTGGAATCAACTTGAGAGAAACGTGAACAATTGTCTTAAGATAAATGATCCTAAATACATTTGCTTGTTGTAATTTTCAAAGAATTTACAAAAAAAAATTATCAGTTAAAAAGTATAAGAACTGGTACGTCTTTTTGTCTCAGTATTAGAGGCAATTATTTTTTGTACAGTTTTGACTTTTATTTTAACTCAAAGAAAAATGGGAAAATATAAACAATAAGCAGAAAGAGAATATTTTTAAAAAATCAATTCATAAGTTAAACGAAAGAATGAAAAGAGAACATTCAAGACAATTAATTAATAATTACAGAAATAATTTTGCAGATAGGACAGAAACTGAAAAACATATTTAAATGTAATTAATATTTGATTAAAAAACAAAAAGATCTATTTAATTATATTAATATTTCAGCATTCTGAGTATGATGTGAATAAATGAAGAGAAATTAAGAAAATGAATTGAAACAGTCGTCATTGCTAATCTACAAGTAATTACCAAGAAGAGTTACTTTCATCTTTAATGACTTAAGACCATTTATTTTACAGAATAGGACAGGAAAAATGAATAGAATGGAGAACAATGACTAGAAAAATGAGTAAAATAGAAAAAAAATCAGATTTTTATGATTTCATTATCTGCTTCAATACTGCCTTCACAATGTGTTATTCAGTTTAGGAAGTGCTAAGAACATTATGCCATGAGAGAAAAATTGGAAACAAAGAAAAGAATATTGAACTGTTATGTGATATCTGTCCTTCTGTATTGTAGTGAATGCTGGAGAATCTCTTCAAAGATAAAGAAGAGACTCAAAGCAACAGAAATGTTGTTCTACAGAAAGATGCTGAGAATACCATGGACTGAACTTGTTAGCAACAAGGTTTTAGAGTAAATAGAAACTAAAAGGAAACTTATACTTGACATCCTGAAGAGGCAGTTGAAATTTCTGTGACATAATGAGAAAGGAGGGCTTGGAAAACCTGATCCTCACAGGTCAGATTGAGAGAAAGAGGAACAGAAGAAAGCAATGCCTAACATACTTGATAGGCTTGAGCAAATAGATGGTAGAACAGGGTTTGGGAGAAATAACAAAAAGACAAGACTTATTAAGAGCTACAAGAAGCAGGAGGGCCATGAACGCCTACGTTCTGAAATGATATGGTGCATAATATTTAAGATATAAACAAGCAAAATAAAAACAAAAAGCAGTTTGTTTACAGCTGTATTTATTACAACCCTCTTGTCTTTTTTCCCTTTTTGTGATTGATAGTTATGTAGAAAACATTCATAAATGTACATACAAGTGAGACCTCAACCACACATGTATCTACATTGTCATATACGATGACTTCTCTTTTATATTATGTTCTAAATAGAAGCATATTTAAGTGTACCACCCAATGTATGTGTGCTTGTGTGTGTGTGTGTGTGTGTAATATTTCAAACTTTTGTTCTAAGAAAGCAAATTCAACAAACAATTGTAGAAAAAAATATATTTACTTCTTTATAATTCCATTTAATATGAAGTGATTCACTCCTTTAAAGTTGCAAAAAGTTCACAGTTTTTCTTCCATAAATATGTCACCATCCCTCCTTTGTAATTTAATTTTTATTGCCTCACTTGTGGGTGTATATATTTGTGACAGATTTGCTTTTCTTTTTTTTTTTTTAAGATTAAAAGCTGGAAATATATAATTTTAAAGAAAGTGAATAAAGTTTGAATCTTCTTTTAAGTTAGGTTACAATTCATTGATTTGAGTTAATTTCTCTTAACATATGTGGAGGGGTGCCTACCACCCATGATAATGGCTGGTGTTCAAGACCAATAGAAAGGCTAATTCTGTATGCATATCTTCAAGGAAAATAAGCATGCCCTTAATACAACAAAACAAAAACATACTTTCCAAAATTAATGGCATGAGAAAAGTATAAGGTTTTTTATGTATAAATAAATAAATAAATCATCATCATCATCATCATCATCATCATCATCATCATCACCATCATCATCATCATCATCATCATCTGTCCCATGACTGGTTTGATGTGTAGGGTGGAGGCATAGGGTAGAGGCATAGAGTGGAGACATAGAGTGGCGGCACAGCTGTGTACCTGACCATCTTCCTACATATGTCTTCTTTTTTTTAATCATTTCACCCCAAGCAAGTCAATAATGCTGCTAGAACGCAGGGGGTTACAGGGAGTGAGATCAAAGGAGAAGACTTTAGGGAGGAAGATTGAGAAAAGGGCAAAAAAGGAACAAGGTTCAAGAAGACGGAAGATGACGATTGATGTTGCATTTAAATTTTTGAACATTATAGCTATCAAGGAAACAAGAAATTGGGAGTTTCACAAGTGGGAAGTGCGAGAAAAGCAACTGTTAGACTAGAAATGGCCGTTACATCTAGCTAGTTCGAGAGTAAATCAGGGAGATCTAGTTGCCGATCTAATGTCTGAGACTGTGAATAATGCTCTAGTTGACTCAGTAAAATTCTCAGTCCATTTTTTCCTCTGTCTACCACTTCTTCTTTTGACTAGGATGGTACTTTGTAGGGTGGCAGTGGAAAGATTGTTGACTCTTTTCACATGGCCATATCATTTTCATATGTTCTTCTTGATGGTAGTTATGAAGTCTTCTAAAAGATGAACTTTTTTAAAAGCTTGTCATTTGAAATCTCTTTTAGAATTTGCAAATGAACTTATTGTTAAGTCTATAATATTCTGGATAATGTTCGCTGAGACAAAACTAGAATTATTGGTATATAATGAAAAGAAATGTGTAGGCATCACAGTGAGGTTTTGCAGTTCAACAAACACCATCCCTTCAATAAAACATATAAAAAGGAGTATCAAGCTTTGCAGTTGTTTCTCTGTAAAAGAAACAGGAAGTTTTACTAAGAGTAAATTGTACATTGAAAAAAGAGGATGCTTATGAAATATTAGATGTCAGTTTGAAACACGATTAAAGAAGCTGTTAAATATCTGAAACTAAAGAATAGTTAAAGCTTTATTGATGACAATGATTCAAAACATCCTTGTAAAATAACCCAGAAATCTCTTCATGAGAACACTATAAAAGTTTTATTTTGTCCTGTATAGAGACCCAACAAGAAACCAATTGACAGCCTGAATTGAAAAGATGGATAAACGTAAGAAATTAGCCTCTATTTCAAGATTATGCACATGAAGCAAAGCAAAATATCCCTGTAGATGTTTTTGGTAATTTAGTAAAAGGGTTACCAAAAAAAAAATTAGAAAATGTTATTGCTCACAAAGGGTGCAAAATTATTAATTAGTATTAATTTTCTTGCACCATTAATTTAGGGCATGTAATTATTTTTTTATTTTGTTTGAAATCATAAAAATTAATTATTAATTACTAATAATTAGCTAACCTCATACTGTTTGCTATCTCTGTTTTTCAGAAATTTTTATTACTCAATTATCTTCGTAATTATCTCTGGTAAAGGAAAATTCAAACCATGCCAATAACCTCAGCCAGCAGACAATATATATATATATATATATATCAACATATGGGATGCTCAAAAATTAATGCCTCCAATTTATTTCCATAGGAACTACATCAGATCCAGAGAACGTAATAATGTTATTGGAATGAGGAAGCTTTCAACTACAAAAGACTATTTATCGTCAGCACCATTGTTATACACTTTTGTCAATGATGAATATTTCATGTCTTAACATGCACATTGTTGTCATCGTTACTGAATGTATTATTCACAGCCTAACTGCGTTCACATCCATTGTATCATTTCTCTTGGCATTCAATGAGTGTTACTGAATAACAATGGATGCAAATTTCCAAAATTCTAAGTCAAACTTCATACACACTTTCATATCAGATAACATTTTAGCAGACATCCACTCATTTACTATTTGTAACAAAACAACAAAATCCATTGTATCATTTCTCTAGGCATTCAATGAGTGTTGCAACACAGTTCTAACCATGTTTTTTGAAACATGGTTAGAACTGTGTAGCGAAAAAAAACATATTTTAAATCAGTTAATTTATAATATTAATGCTCTGTAAATTTACATTGAGCACTATTTTGTAAAAATAAAAATATCTATAAGAACACTGGATTATATATCTGACTGTTCTTTCTTTTATATATATATATATATATATATATATATATATATAAATAATTACATTGGTTACACAACACACTAAAACACACACATAATAAACACACTTAATTAAGTTGAAAAATCGAATCATCCTTGATAATGGCTAAAGGTATAGTCGAAAGCACTCAGAACTATAAAACATTTGGACAGTTTTTACATACTCTTTGTACAGAAAAGAAAGCTCTTGTTTGAACACATGAAAAATTAAATAAAAATCTTAACTGTAGTACCTTGTCTGTCATTTTTAATGAAATATGCATATATATATATATATATAAATATTTAAAAGAAAAACAGACCACTTTAAGGTACCATTACAATAATTTATTTCACCAGAGTCCTTTTAAAAGGACGCCGGATCATCAGATAGCACTTCCAACAAAGAAATGAAAAAAAAAAATATATATATATATATATATATATATATATATATATATGAATTCCTTCAGCCTCTTAAAAAGTCAGTAGTTCAGTTGCTATTTGTAAAGAGGCAAAAAATATTATGAGTGATCTATGGGAAAGTTCAACCATAAACCAGCATAAATGGAACTGGGGGCATTATATTCGGAGCGACCCTTGTATATATACATATGGCTAGTCATACACAGATACATATCAACCTACATACATATAATACATGCATATCAACCAACATATATATTATATATATGTGAGTGTGTGTGCACATGCAAAATATATATATATATATATATATATATATATATATAATAAAATATATATATAGTAAAATATATATATATATGTATAATAGTAATATGTATAAACATATGCATCTAACACATATATGTGCTGTATTTGTGTTTGTGTGTGCATACAGCTATGTGTATGTAAGTACTGATGTATGCGTATGCAAGATGACCTTTCCACTATAAACAATGTTAAAATCTTTACTCTGTCTTCTTTGGCATCTTTTCAATATCTAGAAGCCATTTCTCCTTTCTCAACTTCAGATGCAAATCCACAAACACAAGTAGGGGAAAAAAAAATAAATGAATATTTTCATGTTTTCTGAAAATATTTCAATTTGGAAACAAACACTATAAAAATATTTCCTTTTCTTCATATTATTAAAAGGCATTTCTACATGTCCAGAACAGACCTTTGGAAATAACAACATCATTATTGGCACTGTAAGAAAGCCTGACCTGCCGATAACCTTTATGACACTGAAATATATTTAACTTTATATACATACATATATATATATATATATATATATATATATATATATATATATATATATATATATATATATATAATCCTGAGTTCTCAGAGCTGAGTTGATTGTATCTTTACAAATCAATGGTCTGTATAAAATTTTAATTTTTTTTTAAAGAATTTAATGTTTTTGCCATTTTCAAAATCATTTGTAAAATTTAATCTCTTATTTTCTGGTCATCTTGCTATCTGACCTTCCTTCGTCATTTTAGAATTTGATGGTGAAAATACTTTCTCTGACATACATGATACACGATTGGGCAATCATGTCTCTTTCAATTTATGACTGACTAAGCAGAAGATTTTCCCACAGTAGGTTACCATTTTTTTTCTGCAGTAGACTGATTGCCAACCAAGTCTAAAGAATGCAATCTATCCTACTATTCAACCCATAGCTGGTGGGGAAAGAGCTGGATTAATCTCAAGGATATTTTCACATAAGTGAAAGCAACGAATTCAACTGGCATTTGAACTCTGCTTTCTGATTTCTCATTACGAAGCTGATATATCCATGTCACGACAACACACATCAGATTCTGAAATTTGATTTCTTTGTCAGCCATGATGCTGACAGATCTTTCCCATGAAATTATTTGCAAATCAATGACTATCTTTAAAATCTAAATTATCATAATACTTTCACAATATCAAAATATTCAAGAAATTTTTTGCTCAGTTTTACATGGTTTTTTTTTTGAATCAGTTCAGATATGATGATGATAATCAAGCAACATTATTACTCGCCATTTTTTAATTGACCGCAATCTTAACTGCTCCAAATATAGGGTCAACTTTTATCTATCCTACATATCCTCATAAATTACATTTATTCTGACATGTGTGTAACCCACTGCCTTCTGGGTCTTTTATATTTGGTGAACATTAAGTAAAAAAAAAATTAGATTTTTATAGTATGCCTTAAAATTTTTATAAAAATGTCTGTGATCAGTGTCACAAATTTTAATGTTTTGCCACCAATGGCTGATATGAGAAATGTGTAAGTTATTGTATTTTATGTGGAGATATTTTGGGGTGATGTCTACAAAATATGCAAGGTGGTCTAAACTTTGAGATATAAACAAAAACATAACATTATATACATGTGGACTATTGTTCTCATATTTGCTGTTGTTGTTGTTGGGGCTGCTGTAGCATCTAACAGGTGCTTGTCAATCCCAGTAATCTTCAGGGAAATTCGAACTGAGCACTTTATTTAATTCATAGGAGTAGAATATTCTTGTTACACTTTCCACATCTACATATGTTTTAGCTCAGTTATTGCATGCCCGATTTCCACTACTTGCCCAGGGATTGAACTCACAATTATTATGTCACCAAATTCATGAACCAACATCCCATGGACAAATTTGAATGACGTCTTGAACCTAACCTGTTTGCTGATGAGTTCTGCTTCTGCTGCTACTGTGATTGCATGACTGTACTCACCAACACTTTACTGCTGCCACTGTTGAAACCTTGCTGTCATATCTTTTTCTTTCTTTATTAACAGCTCCCATATCATATTTATTTCTATGCTAATCCTCTAAAAAGGTCTTCAAAGCTTAAAATATATGCTATCAGACATCTGACTCTCCAGTGTTCCTCCCTGTCCAGTATTTTCACTCCATTTTACAGGGATCGTTGACTATTCCTTTTGATCTATACATGATCAGCCATGCCTGGTTTCATTGTTTTACCCCTAATTACAGCTTTTCAGTGCTCCTTGAGCCTTCCTTTTAGGCAGTGGTTAGTTTTACCTTTATATTCTTTGTCACAACTGCAAGGAAGTTTAGACCAAAAATAACATTATGCATTTTGCATATTGCAAAACAATAGACACTTTTTTATATACTTGTAGATTATTATGCATATTTGTAAAGAGCAATTCTTTCATTTGCTTTGAATTCCATTTAATGGTGTATTTACAAAATCAAATATACTTTTCTAATCTTATATTTTTATAGGGATTCAATAAACTGAATGTAATTTTGTAGAAGATTAAAAAGTAGAGAAACTTAAATGAATTGACTACAATGTTAGACTTGTTCACTCTCTATAATTCCATAACAACATACATAATTTTCTTACACAAATTCTTACCATTTATTTGCACCTCTTGTTATTTTTAAGTTTTTTTAAATGAAATTTTTCATTGTTACTACAAATGATTCCCCATCAAAACATGAAACTTCATAAAATAATAACTAATAAATTTAAAATAATTTTAAAATGTTTTCTCACGGAAATTTTAATAACTGAACCAAAATTTATTTGAATCCTTATTTTATGTAATGCTAATTCTTCACAGTTTTATGGATTTACTTTTCAGAATTCTGCATCCCTTTATTCCTTATTTAAATTAAACATTTTTTAAGGTTTTTTTATGTGATTTTTCATGACTTCTTTACAAAGATAAATGATTGGTTTCCTCATTGTCCTCTCCATTGTTTTGAATCTTGATTATTCCTTCTAGACTAGCCACCAACCAAAACTAAAGAACCCAGTCTATTATAGATGGGTGAGGAAAAGATGGATTCATGCCTTTTCCAAGGCTATCAATGCAAAACTGAATGCAGTAAGCATGGCTGGTATTTGAACTAAATTAAATTAATTACTCAAAATTGAATTTGATTTTAAAAAAATCACAATTTTGCTGCTTAACTCATGAAATCTAGAAAAGACATTATTTTACAAATTAAATTTTACATCAAAAGCATCAGTGACCAAGATACTTTATTTATTTTTAATCATTTCACTCTAAGCAAGGCAATAAAGCAACTAAGATACAAAGGGTTACTGAGTGTGAAATAATATGAGAAAAAGAAAAATATTATTACAGAACAATAAAAGAATAAGAATTAAGAAGACAGAAGATAACAATCGACATTGCGTTTGATATACAATATGCACTTTAATATACAAAATATAGAGTGGTATATATATATATATATATGTGTGTGTGTGTGTGTGTGTGTGTGTGTATATATATTGTATGCATGTAGAGGTCACTGTTGCATATTGTCAGCCGAAAAAGTTATTCAAAAACAAAAAACAAAGCTATTCAGTATTTTGAAGATGATATTCTTCGTTTTCCTATTGATTTTCTTAAAGCTTTCCTTAAGAATTGGTCATCAAAATTGGCAGGTGAATTTAAAACTACAAACATATTGATTCCAAATTTCTGCAATAAATGAAAGAAATAATGCACATATCATTTTTCTTGTCTTATTTTTTTTCACAAATCCTTACAAAACACATGCGCAAACACACACATGTAAAAATACAAGCCCACAGGCACACAAAAACACAATTACTCACACACATAATGACAAGGGGCATATGCATTTTTTTCTTAAAGAAAGAAATTTTTTTCAAATTATTGTGCCAGTGAGTAGTCAAATGTCAGTACTTCTTCTTTAATGTGCCATGTCCCTTCAGGATGTTGGCTCTCCACAATTTCCTATCTTTTGTAGCTCTTAATATTTTTTGTGTTTTTGTTATTTCTCCTAAACCTTGTTCTACTCAAGCTTGCTAGGTAGGTTATGCATTGTTTTCATCTGTCCCTCTTGCCTTCAGTCTGTCCTGTGAGTATCAAATTTTCTAAGCCCTCCTTCCTCATTATGTTCCCTAGAAGTTTCAATTCTCTCTTTCTGATATAAGTGTCCATTTTGTTTACATTTTCTCTAAAACTTTATTGTTGTACACATGTTTAGTCCATGGTATTCTTAGCATCCTTCGGCAGAACAACATTTCTGTTGCTTCAGGTTTCTTCTTCATCTGTGCAACGAGATCAAGGAATTAAAATGAGTTTTGGCTAAGACTGAATATATTCACTTCACAATAATAGTCTTGGGAAAGGCGAAAATCCATTAGAGCAGAGAAGAGAGATCTTTTATCTCTGCAAAGTAGGCCTTTTGTCAGATCATACTGAAAACACCAGTTTATCTTTAAGTTAAGCAGCATCAAGCCCAGTCACTAATTAGATGAGAGACCCCTAGGGAACACTAGATATTATAAGCAATCCAAAATACATATTTGGCTTTAAATAGCCCCCAGAAGGTGATAGACCATAAAAAAGCCATTGATCATTCAAAAAACCTGTAAAGCAGTTCAGCTTTAAAAAATTTACTCTAACATAGCAAAATCCTTACAGCTCATGAAGACATGGGATGTATTGAATGTTGGGCCAGCACTGTAGTATTATGAAAAACTATGACTGGTTTAGGAACAATAAAACAAATTTCCAATGAAAAAAAACCCCATATAACTGAAACAAAGACAAAACAGTGTCCAAGATATCATGTTACATAATTTATATAAAAATTAGAATGAAGTATCTTTGCATCTCCTGAAATTCATGATAGACATCACTAAGAAACAAGTGACAGCAAGCCACTTCAAATCTGCTGCATCTCTAATCAATAATTCAAATTGTCTTAACGATTACTTTGATTGCTAGTTTCTCCAGTTTTCCTATTAAGCACTTTGCAAATAACCCCCTCTGCTCAAGTGTCTACCATCACTCCCATTGCTTATCACTAATTTTATTAATATATCAATTAATATTATTATGAGTAGTAGTAATAGTGGTAGTAGTACTTGTTTTTTCTTCTTCTTCTTCTTCTTATTATTATTATTATTATTTCATTGATATCCTATCTGACACTTAGATGTTTCGACCAGATGATGAAGGACATATGTGGGCTCCTACCCAGCAGATAGATACATAATACATACCTCGGCACATGAACAGCTCCAATCAGTACTACCACCTGCATAGTCCCTACAAATTAGAAAAGATTTAATATTTTGTAAAAATGTTTTCTTTCCTTTAAAACAAACTCTGATTTGCTTATAAACAAGCGATTTGAGGTCAATGTGCTCTCAGGAAATCATTGAGAAGTGACTCAGAACTGAAGAGATTATCTAAACCAATATCTTTAATTTCTCTCTCATTATCTGAAATCACATTTCCTCATATCTGTAGAAGCACTGACCCAATTTTTTAGCTTGTTTCTGTACTTTGAGGTTTTTACAAGACTTAACCTAGTCTGGCATATGGCCACAAGTATGATGCATTCTATTGATTTCCCTTGATTTGACTAGCAAAACTAGATTGCTAACAATTGATCTAATCCTGATATTTTTGCAATGCAATATAGAAAACAATGTTTATTTTGATAAGTTACATAGTCCACTTGATATTGTTTAAAATGCCTAAATCTTGTAAACTGATTCCCCCACTTGTTGTTGTTTAAAAAGTCTAACCAACTCTTACTGGTCAAGATTTTGTTACCATTTAACTCCTAAACTGATCCCTCACTTAACAATATGCAAAAGTTTTAATTGAATCCTCAAAGACAGCAAGGATTAGTTTTATTAAGATATTATTAATCATCAGCACAAACACTAAATTCCTTTTAAGCTAGAAATAGAAATGAAAAGATAGTAAAATGGAAGAATAAAAGCATTTTATTTGTCCAGCTGAATGATTTTTCTCTGATGCTAATAAAGTTTAGGTGGGTGTTAAATTTGACTGTTTCACTCTATTTGTCACTTGTCAAGAAATCTGAATTGTATTCTGTGTTTATTGTGGGTAAGGTACCGGAGATAGACAAAGAGATATTCTGTTCTTAAGTGTATATTCCCTTGCCACCAAATATTCTCTCTTTTACAAACAATCACACTTCCCTTTAACAAATTACCTTCACTCTTTACTTGATTCTCTGTAAACCTACTTTCGTCTCAAAACTGGAAATATCCAAAATGGTTGAATCAATAGACAACAATGACATTATAGAGTCTAAACTGAGTCCACATTTTAACCCTTTGAATTGTTAATGGCTAAATAAACAAGACATTTTTTGTGAGAGAAAAGTGAAAAACATAGCAAGCAAGCCAAAAAAAAAGACTCTGTTGTTCTTGAAGTTTGCAGGTGAATTAAAAACCTCTTTTGGTGGGAGTCACCTGGATATTTCAGGAGGTTGGCGGTTGGGACAGTAAATAAAGAAGTATTACAGTGTGAGCACAGTAAACAAAAAAGTTAAACAAGTCTTCAGAAGGCAAAGAAAAACTCCCCTCCTGACCTAACACTCTAGGTAGCAGTGTATTTGGGGAGGCAGGCTTCTAAAGCAAAGTGTTTTCTCAGCCTTATTGAAAAGTGACAAATGGTCACTTACAGCCAATGTAACAATTAACTCAATGGTTTTGTGAGCAAACAGTAAGCTGTAATCTGAAATACCCCTCTCTCTCTTTGTTTCTCTTTTTCTCTTTTACAAACACATGCACACACACACACACTTACACACACATGCACACACAATCCTCTATGAAAAGATTTTCTGTTTACAGGTGCTGGTCAAGAAAGATGCTTTTAGGAAATAAAAGAATAAATTATTTTCTCACAATGAAACAAAGCACTATTTTATTAGACTTTTTGCACCTGGTGGATGTCTGCTTGCTGGATCTTTCTCGTGTTTGTGTGGGTGTGTGTGTGTGTGATGGCCTATTTCTATAGACAGAAAAATATGTGCATGTATACATGTATATGTTTGTATGTGTGTGTTTGTGTAGATGCCTTTACATACAAATGTCTACATATAGAGAGAGGATGGATCAAAGGTATTTTACAAACTGATGAGTCTGTATTATTACATGTGCATGTGTACACGTGTGCATGTTTATATTCCTGTGTAAATATGTATGTGAATAGGCATTTGCGTACATATATGGGTATATACAGTGTGTCCAAAAAGTTCGTGTGAACTTTAAAACATTTATAACTTTATTTGTATTTGCGATAGAAATAATTTAGAAAAAGGATTAGAAAGAAGTAAATCTATATTTTTTAAAGGTTTTATTGTAATTTTATTTAAGTTTCCACATGTCCTCCATCATTAGCAATACAAAGGGTAATATGATTTTGCAGTTCACGGAAAACATTTGCCAACTGAATTACAGTCATGCATGAAATCACATTAGTTATTTTACCTATACTTAAAACTAGTTACATTAAACTTTATAGCATGTTTTACAGATTATTTCTATCGCAAATACAAATAAAGTTATAAATTTTAAAGTGCACACGAACTTTATGGACATCCTGTATATATATGTGTGTTTGTACATATACAAGGTTGAATATGTAAGTACAGAGTTGTGAGTTGAATTTCAATCTGAAATTTTCACTGTATAATGATCAATCTACATGATTAATGGACATTAAGTACATTGACAAAGAAGGAAACTATGTTGCAAAATAATGTGTAAAATAAATGCTTTCATCATTAGGTTACTGATGTAGCTGAATATATATTCATGTATATTTCTGTATGTGTATCTAAATTTAAGTTGATATTCTTACTTCTGTGAATAGATATGTCTATGTGTGTTTACATGTGTGTGTATATATATATATATATATATATATATATATATATATATATATATATATATAATTAATGAGATCTAAACAATTATACCTCATACAGCACATATGAGGTAAATTGAATCAATACAATGTATTATGTCTGTTTATTTTAGTTTTAATCCTTTTAAGTCCACAAATTAATTTCTTGGTGGCTGTAGAAAATTGATCAAGAAAAATTCCTAAATTTTCTTTCAAATAATTTTTATTTTCCCAAGTACTTTCAATCTCATCAGAGGCCATTTTCAGAGGTTGCATATCAATCGATATGTTATCCATTAACATCATAAATTCAAAACATTTTTTCAGCACTATGAAAGATAGGTAACTTATGTAATTTTTTAATTGTAGAATTTTAATTTAGTATTTTTTTATATAACACTTTGGTGCAACAAACATTTCAGAACTTTGTTGCTACACATGTAGCAGACTTTATATATTTTTGGCTACAATTCTCTTATATAAAGAACTTCCAGAATTTTAAGTTTTTCCTAATTGATGAAGCACTGATGTATTTTCAACTAATATCTGTCTAAACTGTGAATGTGGACATGAGTGTTCCTTTAATGTTCTGAGATTGAACTATGATCATTCAAGTGAAATGTAAGCCTTCTCGTCATCATTGTTGTTTTCTACAGTCACCAATAAATTAATCATGGATCTGAAAGGATTAAAATATATATATATATATATATATATAATTTCTATATATATTATATGTGCATGGTACTTATTGGAAATTGCTCTATATCAATGATAGACTTAACATTTTCAGTTGTATGGATATGAGTTTGTAACCCTAGGTTTCACACTTTTGTGATCATCAGCTTGTCTTTGTGGAAAGACAAATGGACGTATAACATTTCCATCACTAGTGATCATTCCAAACACCTTTATAATCCCTATTAGACTCATTCATCTCTTTCCAAATCCTCTGCACTGTTCTCAGATTGACACCCAAACACTCAGAAATATTTGTATTAGAGCTTCTAGCATGAATGCCAAGCAGTACAGCATGATGTTTCCAAATTTTTGGCAGAGTTAATTGCATCATGGTGCTCTTTTTCTCACAGATGGTGCCCTACTAATTGTACTATACTGTGCAGTAGACAAAATCAAAAACAATGTGCATGTGGGAAATTAAAAATATACAATGGTAACAATTTACCCATCATACTCTGTACAGTGTATTTGCCTTCATATTGATAAAAAATAAGCACTTAACTATAAAGAAATTATCATACAACAGTATCATATTTTGTTTTTTGTCAATAAAACCACCACCTGCCTTAATTACTGCTTTACAAATTTTTGGCTTTCTTTTTCTATGATGTATATATATGTGTGTGTGTGTGTGCGTGTGTGTGCTTCTAAAGAATTAACAGACTTATTTTAATCCAATATTTTTTATTACTTCAAATGTTATTATAGTAGATACTCCATATTTGAAAGAGGCAACACCTCCCCTCCACTATTTCTATTTATTAAACAGTGTATATTGCATCTATTGACCTGTGTATACAATAAATCCTAGTAAGGAAAAATGCATTCTATGGTAGGGATCAAATATGTGTCCCACTTTGTAGAGGAAACTACCATCTGATATAGCATGCTTTCCAACATGGTCAATAAAATGCATGTCAATAAAATGCATGTGTGTATTTGAGTGTGTGTGTGTGTGTGTATGTGTGTGTATTTGAGTGTGTGTGTGTGTGTATGCATGTGTGTGTGTGTATTTGAGTGTGTGTATGTGTATGTGTGTGTGTGTGTGTGTGTGTGTGTGTGTGTGTGTGTGTGTGTGTTTGAAAAATATTTATAAATACATCTTTTTGGTTTGCCTAACCAAACTGATATGTAATCATCACTTCGGTTATAAAAGTCAAGACATTTCCAAAAAGACATCAATATACACTTGAAAATAAATTAATTTCTGGATACTGCACAATAAATTTTTTTCTTCTGCAACAACTGATATTCTTCTTTTAAAGGCAGGCAACAATGCAATTGTCAAATTGTCTGCAATGCAAAAAAAAGAGAAAGATACAAATATAAAGAAATAGGAAGAAATTTTTTGTTGCCTACTTGAATTCAGAAATTTAAGCTAGAAAAATGAAGCAGTTTGTGGCCTCAATCTTCACTCAGCAATTTCTTAATATTCTTTATCTGCAGTGACTCACAAACTTCCGGAATTATCTTCCCTTGTATTCATGCAGTTTTGCACACTTCTGTCCAGGAGTAGAAAAAAAAATATGTGTCAGTTTTTCATCTTATATTTGGAGCTATGTTTGTGTGCCTGCACATCTGTGAATGAAGATCCTTCTCTATGCATCAGGCCTTATAATAGCTACTATCAAAATGGTTTTGTAAATATAATTTATAGTAGCAGTGGAATGTGAATTAATGTGGGAGAGATTTTGTTCAACATCAACATTTCATACAGTAGATATATTGGAATTTGGTAAAAACAGACACTCATTTTTTCTATACTGATATCAGCATTTTGTTACATAAGAACATCTTCAGAGCAAGTGAAAAAGATCTAAAAAATTTCATTGTCATAGCATGCTACTGAGAAATGATGTGGTCAATTTGAAATAATTTTAACAGCTAATAAAATTTGGAAATAAATATCTGTGAACAAATCAATGAGGTTTGCATATAGGAAATATGTTAAAATACGAGTGATTTTGCTTGCAATTTTTCATTTTTTTATGAGAATACTCTTAGAGTAGTGGTTCTCAATCTTTTTCAGTAACAGCACACCCAGGAGCAAATGAAAATATCATGGCAGGGTTAGCAAAAGTTTTAAAGGATATACATTTAAATGTTTTCAAATAAAACCATGCACAAATATAAATTTATTTCAATGTTTCTATTCAACTATTTATGCAGCTTATTTAGCATGAAACCTCTGCCTGATGGTTTTTGATGATTTCATTTATATTTTCATCTAGCGGCCTGAATTAAAAATCTTAATCTTATTGAAGTAGAATATGTGCTCTCTGGCAGGATTCGTGGAAGAAAGGCCTAAAGCACATCAGATCTAATGATGAATTCCCCTAGGAGGATGTAGCATTGAATCCTGGCAGAGAACGCATATTTTTCTTGATTTCTCAAATATTCAGGCGAGTAGATGAAAGTAAATAAATATACAGTTTAATAAATAAACTTACTTTTAAGTAATAGAATCTGTGAGATTAATAAATTTAAAAATTCCACCTTATATATATATATATATATATGGGCACATGGCCAAGTGGTTAGAATTTTTGCATTCTGAACATGAGATTTGGGTTTGAAACTCCCCATGGTCAATTTGCAGGAAGGAAACTTCCTGATGTTATCAAACTGGAGGGGTTGATCCACCTTTAGAAACCATACCACAGGTTAAACCAAGCCTTGTGATTGAAATTAGGTAGACAGAACCCTTCCGTGACATCAATAGCTATGCTAGCACAAAGTCACAAGTCATCGTGGCCGATGGCTTGAGTTGCTGGCTTTGTTCAAATTGTTGATCATGCTAGATAACACGCTCTTTCCCAGAAACTGTAAGGTCTGGTCAGCATAGTTGCAGTATAAACCACAGGTGTACTTTGTGCATATTGAATAAACATAAATGCTCCTGAGCAAGTGTCTGCATTGGTATATGAAATAATGATATATATTTTTTATATATCAAGAATAATAGTGTATGACAAAATGGAAAAAGTTTTCATGTGATGCCTTTCATCCTTCAGGATTCCATCAGATTAAACATAATAAAATTATTCCAATAAAGTCCTGAATGACAAAACACATCATACTTATATTTAATGTGGGTTGTTTTTTCTAGCAATAGGTTTGAGTATTTTGACTCTTTCCTTTCAGTGAGTGCTGTACAGTATTAAATATCTTGTATCACAGATGTTAGAATTTTAAAGTGTGCATAAATTATTTAATATGAGTATAAAATAATAAAGTCTTAAATATTTGGGGGATTGTGAATTTAAAAATCATTTATTCAAAAATAATATTGTGTTCACTTATCATTAATAGCATTAAAATTCTCACCTTTTCTCTTCTTTCTCTCTTTTTCTATTTTTTCTCTTTTCACTTTTTCTCTTTTTTTCTCATACTTTTTATTTGTTTAGCTTCTTTTTTCTTTTCTTTTTTTCTTTTTTGCTTTCTTTTCTCTTTTCTTGTTTTCTTTTCTGTTCTTTTCTCCCCTTTTCTTTTCTCATTGTTTTCTCATATTTTTTCTTCTCTTAACTTTTCTTTTTTTCTTTTCTCTTCCTCATTTCTATCCTTTTCTCTTTTCTTCTTTTCTTTTCTTTTCTCTTTTTCTCATATCTTCTCTTTTTTCTGTCCTCTTATTTTATTTTTTCTTTCCTTTTTCTTTTTTCTTTCTTATTCCCCTTCTCTTTTCTTTCATTTTCTTGTCTCTCTCCTTTTTTTTATTCTTATCTTTTATTTCCTTTTTAGCCAGATTTAAAATGAAATATTTAATTCTTTTTGCTTTTGAATGTTCTAAATTACAACTTTCAGCTTATTTTATAGGAACAAAAATCTTTTTCTTTAATTTGGGACCAAAAAATAAGTGGGTCTGTTTAAAAAAATATTCCCATGAATAAATTTGGGAAATAGTGACTATTATCTATCACTTGAATGACCAGTTGTTTATGGTCAATGATTGTCAGTTGAATCGATTCATCTTTCATCAAATAAATATTGATTTTTACAAAGTCAGTTTTTCAAAGACAAACTAAAATTGGCAGAAATTAATAAGATCCAGGTTGAACATTCATATCCACTTGGAATTACATTTCTGCCATTTATTTATTGTTTCTAACCTCCACTCCTGTAAACACCTTATTCTTCTATATACACTCAGTTGATTCTACAATGGCAGATTTTACAAATATGTGTTGGTACTGAGTGCAAAAAATATCAAGGACAAAGAACTTGCTCAAGATGTTGATCTTAACCTTTAGCACTAGGTGACTATTTTTGCCAAGAGAAATATTAGTCCTGCCAATGGAAGTTGAATTTGAATTTCTTGGTTGTGTAGTCATATCCTTCTATGGCAACAATCTTGACTGAAATTGAGAGCTACACTATTGCAATTTCACATATATAGAACTAATATATAAGACACTATATTTTGAGAGGATTCCATATACAGTAAAAGGTGAATTAGTATTTATAAATGATGCAGGGTGATAAATATTAATTGATAGAGTCAAATCATATGCCAACACGGTTTATATGAGCAGGTGTTTTTTTTTATTTTCTTAAGGAAGAAAAAAATTAATGATTCTGTTTTACATTAAAATTATAATTTAAATTTAAATTTCTTTTTAAATTAAAATTATAATTTTTTTTTTTTACTAATATTTCAACTTTGAATAATTTATAGTTTATTATATCAGTCATTTTTCCTCAGTGTCCATGACAAAATTTCCACTTTCATAACACAAAATTATTTTTGGAATTTGCTCATAAATATGGGAAAATGTTTATTTAATTGCATATCTATTGATTTAGAAGCCAAATTCATTTTTAGTTATCTTTGAAACTGGAATCACTTTTACTCAAAAAAGACATGGCCTAATATTGAAGCAAATGTCATTAATTCACTGGTTTATAACGAATCATTTTAGTTAGTAACACTAACAGTTAGCCCCATAAATACAGTGATTGGTAAAAAAAACAGACAAGATTTATGAAAAATACTTTTAAAAATTTAAAAATGGACCATAAATCCTCTTTTGGAATTTCATCAGCTCTGCAATAAATCTGCTATTCAGTCCTGGTTGATTAACCTGTAAGCAGTGTATATAGATTAACAGTCGATAAAATAATATACTTAGAATGTGAAAAGAGAGCTTAAACAGCAACTAACCTCTATAGCATGCTTGCATGAATGGATGACAGAACTGTGATAGTAAAGACACAAATATTACTTACAGCTAAAAAAAGATAGAAAGTTGTAAAGAGCCATGATTGCTCATATCCTGAATGGACATGACATACCAAAGAAGAATCTGCAATGTTATTGACCCCAACATGGCATCTCATCTTCAGTCACTTTCCCATCACCACAACATAGGTTCTCTTTACCTTTTCTATAAATATTTTCATGGTAATTGTTCTGATAAGCTTTCCACTTTGGTACCTAGACATTATAAATTTAAACATGCTAGAAGGGACTTCAAACAATAGATGTAATTAATGATGAGGTTTTAGAGAAAATGTAAACTTCTACTTAACATCAGGAAAAGGAATTGAAATTTCTGGGGCACTTAGTGAGGAAGGAGGGTTTGGAAAATTTGATACTCACAGGGCAGATTGAGGGAAAGAGGGACAGAGGAAAGTCAGCACATAATATACTTGATGAGTTTGAGTAAATGGATGATAGAACAGGGTTTGGGAGAAATAACAAAGAGACATAACTTATTAAGAGCTACAAAGGACAGGGAAATGTGGAGAGCCATGATCACTTACGTCCTGAAGAGACACAACACATAAAAGTAGAAAGACTAGATTGGTGGCAAGGTCTCATCATGTTACAGTCAAAATGGTTAGATGATATGTTCTTTGCCTTTCCTCAACTTGCATCTAGTCATAATTAAGCAGGATCAGATGTAAGGTGAACTTTACAAAGGTCAAAAGGTTGTCATAAAAAAAACAAAGATCAGAATATCAGTTGGAATAAATTTGGGAATAATTAAAATTTCAGACAAATATAATCAATATCATTATTATTATTATTATTATTATTATTATTATAATTGCTGTTATTATTATTATCATTATTCTCCTTCTTATTATTATTATGAGAGTATTATTACTTTGTTTTGCTAACATGATAAGAGCTAACAAGAACGATAATGATTTAATGTTGAAAGAACCTGTTAATATCAAGAGACTCTATTTTTAGATTCAAAGTCTGCAAGCCTTTTATTTGTTTGCATTGGTAAACTAATGAAGAATCGATTCTCAACATCTATTTTCTGATTTTGTTGCAAGCATCTGCAAGCCACTCCCAAACTGTACGTGTAAGTGCCACCCCATTTCCCAATTTGCGGTCCTTCTTTCTGTTTTAATAGCATCAATGTCTGCAGCAGGCATGAAGACATTTGCAAAATGTCAAGCAATTTCATGCAAATCTTCTCTTCAAGTTCATTTCCTGCTTCATTGCAAGTCATGCTGATCAGCCAATCAGCAGTAAATGATTTCCAAGTTCCATTTGCCAAATTTTAAACACATAAATGGAAGGTTTAACTTGAAAAACGGTAACTAACAACCATAAAAATAAGGAGGGTGTGTATGGCTATATGTTCTTTTACATGCCATGTCCCAACTTGATTTCCAATTTGTTCCTTATTTAATCACATTGAGTCCTTTATAATATTTTATATCCTAATGTATCTTTCTCCACAGGAGATCATATATTGAAAAAAAGACACGTACATATAAATTCAGTTTGATCATTGTAGATGTTACCTTTAAGTGACTTGAAATTGGCTCCAACAGTTTAAGAAACACAGGAATTTACTAAACATGGAATTCTAATAATGCACAAAACTAGTAACACACAATTCTTGATAATGACTTTAGAGACAGCTGAGATGTATACAATAATGAATGCATACTTGTCGATATTATTTAATAAAACTTGTTTGAAAGAATTGTTTTAGCCTAAATATGAAAGCAAGCTTTTGTTTGCCTTAATGCACAACTCAAGCCTAAATATGAAAGCAAGCTTTTGTTTGCCTTAATGCACAACTCAAGTGATACTAGGCTGTGAGTGTCTCTGTACCCAGCCGGTCTAAGGCAAACTGAATTAGACAATGGTTTCTCAAACAAAGTGGGGTACAGGTACAAATCCTGCTGGAGGGAACATTTTCTTTATTATGTTTTCTCAAATGTGTGGGCTGGCAGATGAAATAAACACTGTTTATAAAATGGGGAATTCTACTCAAAAATGGGTGTCCACTAAA
This sequence comes from Acanthosepion pharaonis, assembly GCA_903632075.3. Taxonomy (NCBI): domain Eukaryota; kingdom Metazoa; phylum Mollusca; class Cephalopoda; order Sepiida; family Sepiidae; genus Acanthosepion; species Acanthosepion pharaonis. Next base: position 1,222,275 of record CAHIKZ030004140.1, read on the forward strand.
AATAATGAAGTAATAAAATATGTCACATTATAAATAAAAAATCCGTTAATTATTTATAAAATACAGACACACACATACATACATATATATATATATATATATATATATATATATGCGTGTGTGTATATTGTCATCCACAGAGAGACTGTTTTACTGTATCACAGCTCATCAGTGTGGCTAGACATCTGATTGTCTTAAGCCAGGATTGAAACCCAACTGATTTGGCATCAGTCAGAGATTTTTCCCAAAGCTAACAGCTCACAACAGAGAAGAACGTGAATTTTTACATATTCATTTTTGAATAAAAAGTGCTCAATTCATAGAAGAGCTTTGCATTATCAGCAGTAACAGTCACTGTTTACAAATTCACACTTTCCTCTAAAGTGCCCAACCAAATTTCATTTTTTCGTATATATATATATATATATATATATATATATATATATATATATATAAATGATATATAAAAGTGAACATTGAAGTCAACACTGAAGTGCATAAGGGTGAATGATTATATATAAAGTGATGGTGTGCAAGTGCATATTATTTTTATGTGTTTTTGTGTGTATGCATGTGTGTATGCACCTGTGCATATGTATGTGTCTGTGAGTGTGTGTGTGTGTACGCTCTCAGTTGTACAATGTTTGGATTAACCTCAATGAAGACCATAAATTATGTGCAACCTTTGTAACTTAAGCATCTTGATTGTGCAACAAGGTGTTATAAGCACTTACATTGTCAGACAATAAATGAAAGCCTCATCTATTCTCAAACCATGTTCATCATGCCTCATCGCAACAGGTGAGGGAGGAGTTGATGCAGAAAATGTTGAGGTTTAATTCACCTGACAGCTTGTTAATGATGATTACTGAAGCAATCAAGCATCAAAATCGCAATGAAAAAAATACTTAGATATTTTTTTTATTTCAGTATTATTTTATTTGTTTTTATTGATATTTTTATTTTATCTCTAAGGTAAAGAGGACAAATATTTGCCATTACAATAATTAAGAAACTAATCTTTTTCATTTACCTGTAATCAGTATGCTACCCATAATATGAGATTATCATTTGCAAACTAGTTTTTGTTCTTTGGCAATCTTTCAACTAATTCTTCTTCAAAATGTCTCAAACTAAATTTCAAAAGCAGATTACATTATTGATATTTCAGTAGTGAAAAAGATATTTTTTAAATTAAGGAAATTATTATATACATGATTTCAAACAACTTTTATTTTAATCAAAGGAAAGTGGGAAGAAATGACTAACCATTACTTGTAAGAAGACAGAATGTATGATCGTTAGCAAAAAGAGTCATTAATTTGAACTACAAATTGGAGAGATCAGGATCAAACAAGTACAGAAATTTATTATTTTGGAAGATATTTAACAATACAACACAGAAAACCAAAGGCACATTGGAAAAGCTTGAAAGATGCTTTCCAATTAAAATATTAAAATATTTTTTTAAAAATTAAAAAACAGGAAGATTTTGTTAGAAATGATGAAAATATTTCTGAAAAGCTATGTAATATCAATCTTCCAATATGGCAGTGTATGCTGGACATTTGTCTCAGAGATGAATAGGAAACTTGAGGCAACAGAGATGTGTTCTGGCAGGAGTAAGATGCAAATACTATGGGGAGAACATGAACAATTAGGAAGTTTGAACTAAAATGGAAACAAAAAAGAAATCTATAATTAGAATCAGAAAAAGTTGAAATTACTTGGACATATAATGAGGAAAGAGAGCTGATAGAATTCGACACCCACAGGGTATACTGAAGGCAACAGAGGAAACAGCAAGTAACCTGCCTAACATACCTTGCAGAAATGGATAACAGAAAAGTGATAGTAAAGATACAAATATTACTTACAGCTATGAAAGGATAGGAAATTGAAGAGAACCATATACTGAATAGACATGGTATAAAAAAAATTAGCAATGTTATTGGCCCCAACATGGCATCTCATCTTCAGTCATTTTCCTATCACTCCAACATAGTTTCCCTTTACCTTTTCTATAAATATTTTCATGGTAATTGTTCTGATGAGCTTTCCACTTTGCTACCTAGACATTATGAATTTCCGTATCCTGCTAGATTGGTGTCAAAGTCTTATCATGTTACAGTCAAAATGGTTAGATATAACCATAAGTTATATATTAGCAGTTTCATCTCTCGCACTTTTTGCTTGTGAACTTTTCTGGCTTCTTGCTTCCTTATCAATTTTGATCTTCAAAAATTTAAATGCAATGTGAATCATTATCATCTGTCTTATTAATTACTGTTCTTTTATTGTACTCTCTCCTTAATAATGTTTTCTTTTTTCATATTCTTGCATCTTAGTGGCTTTATTGTCTTGCTTGGGGTAAAAAGATTAAAAAAAAAAAAAAGATGTTTCATTTCAACTGAAATTTCTTTGTCTTTCTTTTCTTCTTTTATTCTAAAATGTTGTGGGCATATATGCATCTCCCACTACTACATGTCATGTCTGGGGCGTGGTTGTATCCTTGAGTTCATGCCCACCCCGTTTTCCCCATCCCCACCCACTGCATTGACCTCATGACCAATCATTCAGCTTCATATACATTACCATGCCTATGTGGTCCCACCTTCATTGCCTGCTACTTCATGATTTGTAGTATTTACATGATACAAATGTTGATTGTTTACTAGGTCATTTGAGCAAAGGCAAGAATTATGTTTTAAAGTTTCTGATAAGCAAATTCTTTTGAATTCTGACATCCTTCTCTTCTTATCTACTTATTTGCTTAGTTTTCAAGTTTGAAACTCAATAAGCAACAAAAACAGAGAAAGCAATAAATACACAAATTATTGCATATATAATAATATTCATAAATTATTTCTACCAAAAATACAAAGAGAATATTTAGTCATCAAGTTGTAAAGATGGTGTGAATAAACTTATTCTTCTATGAGCTGTTCAGGACTTAGTGATCATGGCTCTCCACAACTTCCAACTCTTGCAACTCTTAACAACTTTTGTCTATTTGCCATCTCTCTCAAACTCTACTCTGTCATCCATTCAAACAAGGTAGGTTATGTGTTGCTTTCCTGTCTCTTTTACCTTCAATCTGTCTTATGAGTTTCAAATTTTCCAAGCCCCTTTTCCTCACTTTGCACCCCAGAAATTTCAATTGTCTCTTTCTGATGTTAAATATAAGTGCCCTTTCTGTTGCCAATGTCTCTAGAACTTCATTGTTGCTCACATATTCAATCCATGGTATTCTCAACATCCTTCTGTAGAACCATATTGCTTCAAGTCTCTTTAAGAAGCAACCAACATTGCCACATCTGTACAAGAGACTGTAAGTCTCTAGTAAGAATAAAAAGTCACATCCACAATCACCGAAATATTTGAGGCTCAAGGAACGAAATTACTCAAAATAGTCTCAGCCATCATGTGTGTAGCAATCTATCTTTCTATCTACTAATGTATACAAATTACAAGGCTCGAAAGCAACTCAAAGTAGAGAATTACTGTTAAAATGGCTATGATGAATAAATTAGGTGATATGAATTAAAGGAAGGTGACAAAAAGGGAAGATTTGTAGAGTTTAAGATTGTAGCACTCAGGAAAACATCCATGTGGGATTCTATTTCAGAAAGTAACAGTTCATGAAAAAAGTAAAAAAGCTGTCTTTATGTGTGTGTGTATATATATATATATATATATATATATATATATATATATATATATATATATCGATTGCATTTAGCATGAAACAGACTATCAGTTCTGGGTTTTGACTTCAATGTCCACTTTTATATATACACTAGCCGAATTACCTATGCCTTGCTGCATGTCACACACATTTTTTGTAAGAAAATGCTGATTGATTTTAAATCATTATAATTTGTGGAGAAAAATGATGTATGTCACTATTACTCAATGATCTTGGCGATGTGATCTCCATCTTCTGGCTTTCTCCTTCAATATTTTTGCTAGGAGTCATTCTCTTGTCAAAATTTAAATTTAATTTAAATCAAAGGGAAAAAAAATTCAGTTTTGAGGGTTGGACCTCCTTTGATCAAAATGAAATATACTTATTCAAGTACCCTAGGAGTCATTCCATTGCTCAAATTTAAATTTAATTTATATCAAAGGGAAATAAATTTTTAGTGGGGGTTTGTTCCCCAGGGACCCCCTTTGATCAAAATGAAATATAATTATCAAAATACCTTGGGTAATGTAGTTTCAGAATATATATAGTTATGTGAGGTCTGTCTCCAAAACCCGAGGAGGAGTTGGATAACAAACATGCAGACAGGGGCTACAACTTTAGATAGTTAGATACACTCTATCCCTGATATTGAACACTTTAACCCATAAATATAGCATACCTTAAAACTATATTTTATCATATGTATATATATATATAAACAGCATACAGTGAGTGCTGGTGGTAATAAAATGCGGTAATAAAGTATACTCGAAGTTAACACCAGGAAAAGACATTTGAAATTTCTAGAGAAAAGAGAGCTTGAAAATTTTGATACTTACAGGATGGATTGAAGGCAAGTGTGACCAATGATACAATGCATAACTTACGTAGCGAGCTTGAGTAAATGGATGGTAGAACAAGTTTAGGAGAAATAACAAAAAAACAAAACTATACAAAGGACAGGAAATTGTGGAGAGCCATGATAGCCTACGTCCTGAAAGAACACTCCACATAGAAGAAGAATATATATGTATGTATGTATGTGTGTGAAGAGAGAGAGAATGAGAGAAAGAGAGAACCATATAGGTTGAGTTAGCTGGAAAGATATACATATATATAAACATGTTTATGTGTCTAAGCATATGTGAATTTATCTGTTTGATTTCCTTGAATCTTTGACACGTACTACTTCCAAGAATAAAATAAATATCTCATATTCAAAACATTTTTTGTTTATAATGGAAATTAAAAACATTAACTATTCTTGAAGTGTTAATTATTTATTGAGAACCCTGCATAAAATTCTTCCGCATTGTCCCAGGTGAGCATTCTCTGCACATTTGCCAAAGGGCATCACCTGCTTTGGTTTTGAAGTCTGGTATCTCTTTCTTCTAGTTTCAAAGGATTTTGAAGATTGAAGGATAGTGGAAGCTGACTTCACTTTTATAGTTGAACCACTAAGCTACCTTGGTTGTTTTTAAAGAAGAGACAAACAAGTGAGGAATCACATTTATATTCATATTTTCAAGATGGCGTCTTACTGATGTGCGTTTACCACTACCTTGATATTTCTGAAGTTTACTTTTCCAATCTTTGTCTCCACAAATTTTGGCTTTGCATACAGAAAAATATAAACCAAAGTTGTAATTTCTTAATGTTATTTTATTGATTTCAGATCAGAGTCATCATTTATCATCATTTTCATCATTTATCATCATTTTCATCATTTCCATCATTTTAGCCATAATTTTTATGGTCCTAAAACATCAGAATATTTTTTTTAAATTCTAATTATTTCCAATTTAAATATTTTTAGGTTTTATTTGTATTATTGAGTTTCTTGATTTTTTTTTTACTGCTTGACATTAGGATTAAACTAAAAAACTTAAACTGAATGGTTGTGCAATCAATATTTGCATTGATTTTATTTTGTTTTTTTAGAGAAACAAAATCAGGAAATATAATTTCTATTAGTTTGCTTAGTGTCAATAAGTTAAAAAAATTGGAAGAATCTTGAGCATCGGAAAGATTAAACATCACATGGCAGACAAAGATTTTGTGTTTTTGGTTTTACACAAATCAAACAGGCAAAAGAGTTTTGGAATTAGAATTCTTTTATGTCACAAACAAAAAGACATATACATTACCAAGTCTTCAAAATATTAATCATTAATAAATATACAATGAGAAGATTTGGCTGATATTCTATAAGAATAAAATTAGGCAAAAATAAAGGAATGCTTTGTTATGGTTTTAAATTTTCTTTTTGGTAAATCCATATAAATATAATTCATTAATGAAGCATCTAATGAAAAAATGAAAACCTGTTCTCTTTAGATTTAAATATTTTATATCTTATTATAATTCTGCCTGTCCATCCCTTATTTAGTACATTGATTATGTCCTGCCACTACCTCATAAATAATGGACTATTCCGTTTTGATCATGTGAAGTAATGGAAAAGACATATCAGAGCTGTTACTTGGTTTCAATGAGAAAATAAAAGAAGCAAAGAAAGAAAGAAGGGAAAAAAGAAGGGAAGATAGTAGTGTTTAATGTCTCCTGCCAATGCCTCATAAATAATGGACTATTCCATTTTGATTACATTAAATTGAAAAGATAGATCAGAGCCACTACTCAGTTTCAGTGAGAAAATAAAAGAAAGAAAGAAAGAAAGAAGGGAACATCGAAGTGTTTAACGGCTGTTTCACTGAAATGGATAAAGTTATCAATTTCAAATATTTTCATTTGTACCCCCTTACTTCTTAAAATAACAACCAACATTCGTATTTATGATTGTTATTGCAATATTTTGTTAAAGTCGTTAAGCTCAAATATTTAACAATTCGATATGGGAAGTTCTATAGATATTTTATTGTTGTAGAACTTCCCATGAGTTTATTCAATCATTAACTTAAAAATTAAGATTCATAAGAAAATTCAAATAGGAAAGCCATGAGATTTTCATGGGTATTTCTAGTTATATAATAATAAGCAAAACAGTCAGAATTTCTGGGAGGAGGTGTTATTATTATTTATATTAATTAATTAGCAGCAAATAGTGTAAGTAATGATCAAAACATAAAACAACAGGATTAACATTGTCTCATTGATACGTTAATATTTTGAATACTTAAATTTATTAGATTTACACTGTTTCAAATTGTTTTTAATATTTGCTTTTCATTCATTGCATTATGAATCATTAGCACTTACAGTATTTACATACAGACTATTGTCTTTGTGTTTTTATTATCACAACATTTTGGCTATTGTGTCCTCTGGCATTCACTGGAAGTAGCAAGCATCATCTGTCAGGCTAGGTTTATGGCTCCCCATTCCATCCTCAGTGTAGGTTCATGAATTTAGCATCATAATAATTGTGAGTTCAATCCATGACCTGAGCTGGACTCAGTGGAAACAAATCGAGTACTTAATAAGAACAAGATATCTCTAGGCATGGACAACAGAATGAAAATGCTCTACCCCACCCCATAGATTAAATAAACAGTTCAGTTACCAAGATCAATAAGTACCTGACAAAGGCCAAGGAGCAAAACAGCTGAAACATTGTGATAATAACAATAAAGGTGAGTATAATAGTCTGCATGTAAATAATAATAGTTCATCATGCCAGAAGTTCAGAGTCATTAATAATTTAAAATTCAGTTTCACTCTGCTCTTTTGATTATATATTTCCATTCTTTATAAAATCAAAGGAAACATTGAAATTTTGACTTTTTCTTAGCTACACAGTGTTGCGGACATATGATGTTTAGTAGAACATTTCCTATTCTTTCTCTCTTCATTAAAAGAACAACATTAAGTAAGGATATTTTTCAAACTTGCTGGCATAAGAAGATTAAACAGTTAAAAGTTTGTGACATTACTTATATTGAAATGTGATGTGCTCAAAGACATGTCAGACAGACATACTTCCTTATAAGGAATAAGAATATATGATGTTTTACTAATTGCATCTGATTAAATTAAGTATTTCTGGTATGTCAAAATCACTGATGCTAACCTCCAAGAAAGTGACTCATTGCAACTTCTTAGTCACACTGATGAAGTGAAATTAAATCAGTTATTATGTCTGCTACTTGAGCCTCTTTTAATACAAATTTTTGAAACACAAAATTTATATATTGTTATATTCTGTGCTAATAGGAATATATACTTGACAAACATGGTGGATAAAATAAGTAAAGGTTTATTGTAAATCAGTACAATAAGAAATAAGGTAACAGTTATGCGCACAATCGTCACAAGTCAATACAGTAGTGAGTGCTACTACTGGAAGGTTGGTAGTTCTTGTGTAAGTCTGAGTCATACTCAACAGGTCCCAGCTAGAATCCTGTAGTCAATTGTCTTATGGATTATTATGGATAGTTACTACCTAAAGTGTAGTCACTCATGGGGGTGACAGATTATTCCATTACATTATATATGTATCAGATTATTCCATTATAAACTATATGTATCTTTATTTTGGCATATTTTTTTACAATATCAGACGATTTTTACTCTGTCCCCCCACTAGAATGAGAAGTGACACAAGGTCTATTTCTAGGTGGGGACCCAAGCATGTATACCCAGGACAGGAACAAAAATTCCCATCAGCCCCAGCAATCATCGGATCGCACTGGCCTCGTTGCGAGCACCGATCCCTCCCCCTGGTGCATTGAGAGGCTGCAGCCTTGGGCAGCTGTTCCCCAGAACGGGCACCTCTCAGTATTATTTTCGTCAGTTGCCCCTCTGTCCTTTGACAGAGAAGCCCCTGTCCAAAGACAGAGATGCAACTGAGAGATGATAAGTAGCCATGAAATTACTCCCAAAGAGTATTTTTTTATCATACATATGTATGATAAAAAAAATACATTTTTACACATTTTATTCAAGCCATTATGAAAACTGTCTGGTTTCATTTTAGCACTTTTTCTTATTTCAATAATGTCTTACTAACTTCTATTAACAAATGTTTTTTTAAACACTATCCCGAAAGAAAGTGTAAAAAAAAAACCTAGTCTATTGTATTTGTTTTTACCCTTTAATCATTTTTATACAATTTTACATTTCTTTTTTATTATATAATTTTTATAAATTCACTAAAAATCTTTCAAAATAAAAGATTATGAGATAAATTTCCAGGTGTGATAGCTCAAAACTACTCATGGCATCAACATTAAGCACTGGACATACTTGTTTGTCCAAAATAAAAAGGCCTTCTTCAATATGATATTCCACTTTTTATTGATCTGCCTGAACTCATGTTACTCTATTTGTCTGCCATATTAGTCAGATGACTATATGAGTTGTGTTGGATTTAGATCATTGCACGCAATACTCTGGTCATCTTCAATAATGTTCAATGCTTACAGACTGGTTTTAAAAAAACAATGTCTACTTATATCCTGGCAGCAGACAAAAATGGAAGTTTCTCAGAAACGTCTTTCATGTAGAAAGATTTAGAAGTAGTTTTGATAATCTAAGTCTCAGTAAGAAGTTTTATGATAAAAATTTACTTGATTCTATTATACTGACCAAAGAATGAATTCAGACAAAAGATGCGAGTAAAAAGATGTTTTATTTTGCTCCATCAAGGCAAAAAAGCAATTCAGCATTTAAGTTGGGAACTGCAGAGATAAATAAACATTTCTTGTTTAAAGTATGAAAGTTAATGAAGATACAGTCTGTAAATTTCTCAATTGCTTCTAAATATTTTGTGTACAAATAAATTTCTAAATCATTCTATCAACAAACAAATTGTAACAATGCAATTATTTCAAACAAACTTAGAAAAACAATTAAAAACGTAACTGTTACCTCTGAACGATAAGTTTTTTACTTTAAAATATTTGTGATTTGAGTCAGCTTCAGAATTAAAGAAAACCTACAAGTTATTTGATTTATTAAATTATCTACTTTTTTGTTAATTGAATTTATCGATCTTTTTCTTATTTTTTCATTTTTTTTTCATTTTTTATTTTATATCTTTTAGTTATTTTATTGCATTTGTTTTTCTGAATCTTTTTCTTTTTAATTGTAATATTTTATTGCCTTGACTGTGATTCAAACAGATTAACACTTTTAAAATAAATTTTTAAATCTTGAAGTTTAATCTTAAATGCTTTTGTCAGAGATTTACTAATGAGTGACATAATGTGCTCTCTTGTCATTCATTGAAAAAGCTACAAATTATATCAAACCAATTCCTTATTTGTAAGGAATGATTTTAGATGTTCTTTCCATAATTTCTGCAATCCAAAATGAGTTTTCAGATTTTGTTGTAGGCTTAGGTTCCTGCAAACTAAAATATTTTCATGACCCAACATCACTTAAGTTTGAAAAGAAATTACTGATAACATATATGTATTTATATCTAACAAGACACTGAGACAAACCCCTAAAAGAATTTTTACAAGGGATCCTGATTATTCATAAGGTTCAAATGCAACAAACGTTGTTAATAAACAGAATACAAAATCTACAGAATGCACAAAATTTTCACTTTGTTCACCTTATTATTATTAAGGCAAGATAACCAGATCAAAAATAAAAATGTTAAGCTCATAGAAGTTTATATAAATTTATTTTTAACAAAATTCTCATTTACATACATACTTTCAATATTTATAAATGTAAAAGATAATAGGAAAACTGTAATAGTTGCCGACGCATTTCGTCCGATGTGGACTTTCTCAAGGCAAAATTAAATGAATTTATTAAACGAAGTAATGAATAATAACAAAACAAAATATCCTTAGGAACTGGAAGAATTTAGAGAATGCTATTTTCATACTGTTATGTCAATTACTGCCATGTGTGGAGATATTGTTTTTATTGCTGTATTGACGGATTCAACCATTTTCTTTTGATTTCTTGATACTGTTCTGTTTGTTTGCCTTGAGAAAGTCCACATTGTACAAAACACATCAAGAACTGTTACAGTTTTCCTATTGTCTTTTACATATATAAATATTGTCTTTTTCTACAGGTTAACTCTGAGAAATTTTTCATACTTTCAATAGTCAAAAAAATCCTTTGAGAAGATACAATCCAATTCCTTTCAAAAAAGATTCAAACAATACATATTCTTTCAATAAAGGTTCACTTACTTATTTGAAAGTTAAAAAATTGAGAAGGTTGGCAGGTTCACCAGAGTTACAGGGAATTTAACAAATTTGTTCTCAAGAGGAACGGCAATAATATTGACATAAACCTCATTATATTCTTTTTAAACAATAGTTCAATAATTAATTTCAGGAATTTTTCCCTTTTCTAGTTTCTTTTAGTTTCTGCTTTTTTTCCTCTTCTGCTTCTTTCTTCTTTTACTTCTTTTATGAGAAACAGATTAATTCATCCACTGCTGACAGCCAAAATTATTTTTTATTTAGGGAATTTTTCACATACAATCCTTTGGCATTAGCTTCCTTCTGGTGACTTCTAGTATATAGGCCTCAAATAGGCTCTAGATTAGAGTCCCAAATTTTAATTTGCATTAGAGAAGTCACCCTCCTAATAGTCTGAAAAATTCTAACTTTATTCTTTTTTATCTTCAACTTTTTATTAATCTTTTATTTGATTTACATTTTTTTATATAAATTCTGATATCCCTCAAACTGGAACAGTCCTGGTCAAACTGGAACAGTCCTGATCAAACTGGAACAGTATTGGTCAAACTGGAATATATGGCAAAACAAATTTTCAGGATCAATTTTTCATGGATTTTTGCTAGTGTTATACACTTTGTTTATAATAATCATTGTCTCTGAAATGAGAAAATTTTTTTTCAAAAGTGAAAGTAAAAATCAAGAAAAATTAATAAAATTGCATTGAGGTTTTGTAGAAAATGTTCTGTAAAGCCACTTCTCATTTACAAGAGAATGAAAACTGACCTCAGAATGAAACTTGAAGCAGCACAGAAAATAAACAAATAATGAACTTTGAATCAATAACAAAAAGTGAATCTTAAGAAATAAAAATGGTGTCTGTAAAAAAATTAAAAATATACAAAAAGGGCGATAACTCTTTTTCATTAATTGTTTTTTATTTACTTTCTGAAATAAAATAACCTTCCTTTACTAATACTTTATTATATTCAACACACGTTATTATAATTTTTTCAGTTCTTCATCTCCAAAGGTTTTCACAGATAAAAGCTTTCTTTAGAATCATTCAGATGAAAGACATTTTTAAAATCCTATAAAGAGTCTCATTTTAAGAGAATGCCTAAAAATAGTCTCAACTCCAGTTCAGTTACAGTTAAATGTATGATTATGTAATCACTTAAAATAGGTAGTTTTCCTAAAATGTCTGAATGAAAGAAAGAGAAAGTCTCAACTGGGTCTTTTTTCACCTTTCATTTCTGTTCTTGTCAGTTGATTTGAGCTTTGTGTTTCTGTTTTTGCTTTCATGAATCAGTTTGATTAGATTTTACGTCATTGTGTGTGTTCAAGCAGAACAGTTAGTAAATACTTTTTTCAACTTGACTGCATCTTTCAATTGTCAATGCAAGAGAAGCCGTGTTGATTATCATGCATCTACTTTGTAGACAAGCACCAAATGTTCAGAATGTTTATGCAAAGACAAATAGAGCAGCAACTGCAGAGATCCGTGTTGTTATGGTGATCTTTCATGCAAACTAAGAACAAACACAGGTTTCTACGTTTTTAATTAGCTGCTCGTTTGCTTCTTCATCAGAATTTTCAATTTGCTCTTCTTGTTTGTAATGAAAATTGTTTTCAGCTTGGTTGCTTTTCTTTACTCACTAGCAATTCCCCATCATTTAATTTGATGGCCTCGTAATTATTTTGATAATTTTACCAAATAGAATTGATGAAATATCTTCATAGTTTTTGAAAATATAGACAACAAATTCGCTCAGATGATATTCCAATCTCCTCTGAAACTTTTTCCAGATAAGTATTTTCATCTTAACCAATTTTTAATAATGATTATTAGTCTGCCATTTTCTTAAATTCAACTTTATCATCATCATCATCAACATCATCATCATCAGAGTTACATTTCAAAGACAATTTTTACAAATTGTACATAGATTTTAAATTTAGATTCTTAGAAGAGATTTTTTAAATTTCTTAGGTATCACACCTACACACACAAATACATGTGCATGTACACATTTATGCAAATTAATAAATTTATATACAACTATAGTTACGTCAATAGGCCATAGCCTCATAACAAAACAAATTATTTATTTTGCATAAAAAATATTTATTTTTACCATCATCATGCACGAAATCCAATACTTCACCATTAATCATGCATATTGAGCATTATACAGTGAACATTTCAGATCAAAATTTAGGTAATAACTGAGTCACACTACAGACGATAATGATCAATTTTCATATATATATATAAAACTGTTAAAATGACCAAAGGAATTCAGAGCAGCATGAATCTATCCAGCCTCTATCTTAAATAACAAAATTTAAAAGAGACAATTTAACCAAAACAAGGAATGACCAAAATTTACGATACAAAAATTAAAAAAACAAATGAAAACAACAGATAAAATTCATTTTCTTCATCAAGTCATTCATTCCTGTCATTTACTGCTACGAAAAGCAGAATTTTTTTTTCTCCTGAGGATGGCTATGCTGGCCAAAACTAGTCAAGGAATCTAAATGAAATAATAAAACAAAAAAATATTTCTATACAACCCAGTGTGTCTGAAAATTTTAATTTTTTTTTTAGTTTTTTATATTTTTATATATATATATATATATATATATATATATATATATATATATATATATATATATATATATATAATAAAAAAGGCTTAAAGACCAATATTCCATGGTCATAATTTATTCCATTGGAATCGTAAATATGATCCAAATCATCAGACCTACAAATTCAAAAAAAAAAAAAAAAAAAAAAAGTATATTTTCCACTAATATTATCATTATCTATATATATATATATATATATATATATATATTCAAGAATGTGATTCTGCTCCCTTTAACTATTGCAAATGATGATACTTTGGTCAGATTCAAAACCATCAGCTAAAAAAAAAAAAAATGCCAGGATATAGCCAATGGAATCTTGCCTACAATACTGACAGAACATGGTTCTTAAAAATGACTGAGAGGATTGAAAGTATTCAAAAAAAAACAACAGAACAAACATGAACTTCAGACAGTTTATATACAATTTCAATTCTACTATGTGACATGCTGTTCAAAAAAAATTGATAATACACTAAAAAATCAGACACTGAGGTCAACACCAAGTGATGATAGTTTGTATCATGCAAATGCATCTTCAGGTCTGTTTCTAACCATGAAACAGACTGTCTCCACTCGGTATTGACCTCAGTATTCACTCATATTCTTACACTCTCTATCCCAAATACTGAGTAATTTTACCCATAAATATAGTATGCCTTAAAACTATATATATATATATATATATATATATATTTATGCATGTGTGTGTGTGTGAATATAAAAGTGAACATCAGACCACCTGATGATGGTGTTAAGCATGAAACAGTCTGTCGCCTCTGAGTGTTGACTTCAATGATCACTTATATATTTACATACGCTCTATCTCTGATATTAAGCACTTTATCCCATAAATATAGCATACCTTAAAACTATATTTCTTCATATATATATAAATATATATAGGGAAAATAAGTATTCAGCACATTCTGCAAAACCAGTTTCATAGTATTATTTACCAACACATATAGTATTTCCCTAAAAGTTACTGAATATTTGGCTTCATCTCTATAACAGTAAATATCAAAATCCTTTCAACAAATACTTTCATATAATCATATAAAATCTATATTTTTAGAAGATAATCTCACAGACTACTAGTAGTTGCACTTAACCTATTTTAAATAACTCTTCAAAGATTTTTATCATAAAAATCAATAGGATTCGATAGAAGTAGATCATCCATCGCCCAGTTCACACTCCTTCCTGGTCTTTTGAACAGGAGTAGAGGTTTATCCCTTGTTTCCTGTTTAGGATTGAGTTTCCGGTTCCTTCAGCTCTATATCCTAATGCCTGGTTTTTCCTATGCTAATATAAGTCCAAACAGTAACATTCTACCTTGAGTGGCTCTGTGGCCATGTATTGGGTGAACATTAGTAAAAAAAAAAATTCTGTTAATATGAAAATAAAGATTAACTTATAAAAGTGTAAACTTCAAAAACAAACAAAGTTGCAATACTTATTCAAAGTGCAGATGCAAAAAATGATCATGCATTCAATAAGAAGGAATTTGTGCTGAATAGAACCAAAAATAAGAATTTATTATTATTACAAACAGATGCATGTCTCCATTTTTCCACTTCTCTCCCTAGGATGTTTCCTGCAGGTTAGTTCAATCATGCTATTTCTGGTGTTGCTGAGTTACACCCTCAGAAGAACCTGTAAATAAACGGTGAGGTTATTTTGTTGGAGATTTTAGAGTGTAAACAACATCAAGCCATTGAATTCTTATGTTCTGTCTTAACATCCTCTTCCTCCATATGCCAATCCCTGATACTAAAGTCAATATCCCTCCAAGACGTACACAAAAGATAGATGATCACTCACCTTCACAATGATATTGATGATATGTTAAAATGGATTAGTTGCCAACATCCTGCACCAGAAGGAAGGAAAAGTTGCCAGCTAAAAATATATATTTTTGCTATGAACCCCTAAGGAAGCACGCTGTTATTAGGGGCAATGCTATTTTAAATTTAAAAAGACCTTATTGTTCTTTTCTCTTCATTCAAATATTTTTTATTTCATTTTTTCATCGATTCACATTTTGTTTGCTTTTTTAAATACTCTTTCTTTTCTTAACACCTTTATATAGAATTCTTTCCGAAGGTGATCAAATGCATTTGTTATCAAAGAATGGTGTTAGCTTAATTCTGTTTTAGGCTTAAATTACCCGTGTCAGTTGTACATAGTGATAGGCTACCAGCTCTTGATTGAGCAAAATGTATTGACAAAGAAATCATTCCTGTTATTGTGGGACATGCCATTAAATGTTACATTTGTAGAAATCCTAGTCTGTCAAAATCTGTTTGCTTCCTGCTTTGCTATTTTAACTTAAATCAGGATTTTCTGCTGCAAGAGAAACTCAACAGTTAGTTTCATATTTCAAAAAGAATAAAAAAAATCTTAAATGTCAAATTTCATTGCATCTGAACCACTTTTGTTCCCATTTGTCAGTTTAACTCATTGTCACAATATTCTACTGAATATTCTGGAAAAAATGTTTATCATTCTTTGAAGAGTTTAGAATCAGAATATATGACATCTTGTTTATTATTATTTGTTAATCCTGAAACTATGACAGGCACCATTTTTCGTCTGGCTTATTTTAAGTAAAGTTTGTCAGCCTCTAAGAGTTCTGCATTGAAAGACTGTTATCTATGCCTGACTTAGGTAATAATTTCCTCTTTATTTCTTTTATCACTCTTCTCTCTATATTTGTTTTCACATGTGTACACACACACAAAATATATATACAGGGTATATCACAAATACTTTTAAAAACTTTGGGAGTAGGTTCCTCATACCAAAACGAGGGCAAATGTTCATATAAACATATGTATGCAATTCCTTCATTTTATCATTATATATATATATATATACAAAATATATATATACATATATATATATATATATATATATATATATATATATATATATATATATATATATATATATATATATATATATGATTGTCACTCCTTTGCAGAAAAAGACCATCTCTTCACTTGGTAGCTTTTTTTGTGATTTTCATTAAGAGTTTTATCATTCCCATCATTTTTAGCTGAGCTAACATTCTGCTATAGGTCTGTAAGTGATGCTTATGGCCAGCTTTATTTTTACAATCTCTCTTACACATGTGGCAAACATAAAGTTAATTGGTAATCCATATGGATAATTCCAGATTCCAAGGAGAATATAAATCTGGAGAGCTCAATGTAATAACAGAGAAAATGATAATTAATTAAGAAATCAGAGACTTCAGAAAGCCATGGTAATATTTTATTTCACGAAATCAAGACTTCAATTTTGCCTCATCAGACCAGTCTGGTCTGATGAAGCAAAATCAAAGTCTCGATTTTTCGAAATAAAATATCACCATCGCTTTCTGAAGTCTACGATTTTTAATCATCACTGATATTGAGCGCTTTCTAATAAGTACCGCGTGTATAATATATAAATAATTATATATATATATATTTATTTATATTTATATACACACACTTTTCACACACACACACATATATATATATATATATATATATATATATATATATATTGTACTTATGACTACTTCAGTCGTTACCAAAAATTAAAGGCTGTCAGCAAGGTAGGCAAGATTTTGTCCCCCTATATCTTGGCATATTGACAAACATAAAAATGGAACAGAAAATTATTCTATTCACAATTCTTATTGGGATATACAGCAGCTTATTTTAAATTAGAAAAAAGTGTGGCCTGCGGTCAACACCAAGTGGTGACAGTTGATACGTATATATATATATATATATATATATATATATATATATATATATATATATATATATATAAATCAAAAATACATTAGTACTTCACCAAAATAATAATAAGCGAAAAAATTGACATTCTGGAAGCCTTGTATATAAGTCAACAATAATTATAGCAACAATATTCTTAAGTTTGTATCAGCAAAGTTTTATATAAAGTAATAAATTAAAATATTATAACTAAAAAGCTAAAAATTTAAATTGCTTATCCATGGCATTTGAAACCAAACCTTTTTGAAATTTGGAATTTTGGGGTAATTTGGAATTTGAATCTTTCAATACTTGGTTTTTGATTGGTTATTCTAGCTTTTGAAACAATGTTTCCCCCTAGTGTATGATCGTTAATTAATCTGAAACTTTTAAAACCATTTATTTTATTTTCAACATCATCACTTGATAAGACACAAAGTGTGTTGAAACGAAATAGCTATTTTTGTAGTGATTTTATAACATACTTATGTTATAATTTTTTTATAAATAATAATTATATATATATATATATATACTTTTAAGGTATGTTATATTTATAGGTAAAAATGCTCAATATCAGTGATAGCACATATGTAAATATAAAAGTGGATAATAACATATATATATATATATATATATATATATATATATATACAATTGCATTTGAAACCAAACCTTTTTTTGAAATTTGGTATTAAAATTTTATATAAAGTCAACAATTAAGTTGATTGTTAGGGAATGTTAGGGAATGGCAATAATTTTGCAGTGAACTATGTAAATATTCATAATGAGTTGGACAAGCGGCAGCAGAAATTAAGTGAGAGAGAGAGAGATAGAGAGACAAACAGACAGAGAGAAGGAAAGAGAGAGAATAACAAATCGGAATGCCTGAATGCAATGAAGATATATATATATATATATATATATATATATATATATATATATATATATATATATATACACTCATTATTTTTCATCAAGGAATTTAGATACTGACAGAAAACATTCTTTTCTCAAAACTCCCTATACACAGACTCATACACATACATGCATGCCTGCACACACACACATACACATATACACACACACACATATATATATATATATATATACGCATAAATAAAAAAATTTTTAATTTTTATTTATGTGTGTATATATATATATATATATAGGTGAAGTTATTTGTCTTTTTTACAAACATGTGCACACATGTACATATATATTTCACCTCTATTTATGCATATATGTATAGATATATATGTATATGTATATGTGTTTGTAAATAGATCAATAGGTCTGTAGCCTAATAATAAAAAGGAACATTTTTTATATCAAATAAAGAGTTTCCAATATAAACTCCTTTCTTTGCAATACTCTTAAACAAACTCCATAGTTAAGAGTACATGTATCAGTATATTCATATATATATATACATACATATACATATATGTATATATATATATTTATGTATTTAGGCACCATATTTTCATTCAAGCATGTTTGGTTAAATAATTTAGATGTAGTATGTCTATTTATTTTAGTTTTAATCCTTTTGAATCCACAAATTAATTTTGGTGGCTGTAAAAAATTGATTAAGAGAAATTCAAAAATTTTCTTTCATATAATTTTTATTCACCTGAGATCATCTTCAGGGGGTTAAATTATCTTCAGGGGGTTAAATTATCTGTGGATGCATATACACTAGCTGTGTAAATTCAAAATATTTTTTCACTGTTGATTTACAGCATTGCTAATTTGAATATGCAAAGGGGGTAACTTTTATTTTAAGTTTTTATTTTAATATTTTAAAATAATCAATTTATTTGTTGACTTTATATATAGAATTTTTAATACAATTCCAAATAGACCCAAAATTCCAAATTTCAAAAAGGTTTGGTTTCAAATGCAATTGTATATATATATATATATATATATATATATATATATATATATATATATAGTTATTATCCACTTGTATATTTACATATGTGCTATCACTGATATTGAGCATTTTTACCTATAAATATAACATACCTTAAAAGTATATATATATATATATATATATATAATTATTATTTATAAAAAAATTATAAGGATGTTATAAAATCACTACAAAAATAGCCATTTTGTTTCAACACACTCTGTGTCTTATCAAGTGATGATGTTGAAAATAAAATAAATGGTTTTAAAAGTTTCAGATTAATTAACGATCATACACTAGGGGGAAACATTGTTACAAAAGCTAGAATAACCAATCAAAAACCAAGTATTGAAAGATTCAAAAGCTTGACAACGAAATCATGTTATAATAGCTATTCAGATCTTTAAAATACGTGTAATATTAAAAATAATTTATACTAACCAATAATTATAAAATTATATGATAAAATTTAATATTAAAATTAAAAACTGGCAATTTTAAAATCCAAATTTAATCACTATTAAGTTTAAAAACTACAAAATTATTGAGAAAAGAAAAAATATATGTTTATTCAATTTACATATATATATATATATATGAATTCTGAGTAGAGTAATGGATTACAGTCGAGTTCAGTACATTCACTTAGGCAAATACCCTTGGGAAAGGTATGAATCCATCTCTTCTCCCTCCAGCCATGGGTATATAGTGGAACACACTGGGTTCTATAGTCTTGGGTGACAACCAGACCAAGAGAAAGGCAACTCTGATTTCAAAACCTGCAGAGGGTCATTTAGGAACCTTGTGGCATACTGTGCACATTTCTCTGTATTTTGGCTCTTCTAAAAAGTGTGGATGGTTCTACCCAATTCTTCACCAATATAATCAAATGAAATATCAAAACTATGAGAGAGTCCAGTATATATATATATATATATATATATATATATATATATATATATATATATATATTATACATTTAACACATTTTAACAGATTGTCACTGGAAGGGTTAATTCCAAGGAAGATATAAATCCAGGGAGAGCTCAATGTAGACTACAGAGCATTATAATGATAATAAGAAGATGGAGACTTTAATTATCCATTTTGATTATTATTTATTTTGTGTTCAACTCTTCAGACAGAAATCTCCTCCATAAATGGAGGAAATACACTAGATAGACACATTAGATTGGTAGTGGGGAGGGAAGGTGAGAGAGAAGGGATGTGCAAAGAGACGGCTAAGAGATTAGTGGTTGGTAGTAGTCAGTTCACCCAGCCAAGAATTTATTCTATAATTTTGAGATTTTTATATTGGGTTGTATTTTATATTGACCAATAAAGTTTGTTGTTTTTGGGCAGGACAAATCAGATCAATTCAAATTAATTTAATAAAAGAGATCTTAATTCAAATAAAGGTCGGTATTAATATAGTAATACTTTAGCATTTGTTTTTTTAGGTCAAAGTCTAATAGTCAGTGGAGACATTAAGTTGAAGGGAAAACAAGAAGGTGATATAGAAGGAGTAGAAGGCTCTGTGAAGGTTGGGATGGATGGGGGGGATGTGGGGAAGAAGAGGGTGAGAAGGAAAAGATATTAATACTAAATTAATAAGTATTTTTATTAAGTCACAATCCAGGTAGGCAGTGACTGGACATAAATTCTAGTTCCATGCATTTGTACACAATTGTCAGGTGGCAAGTGGTTGTAGTGTGTAGAAAGGGGTACCCTATATAGTACCAGATGAGTTTAATATGACTGACAAACCAAACCCACCAAGTGGGAGGGTAAATCATTGACTGCATGCAAATGCATGAAACTAAAGTCATTACCAGTCATTGCCTACCTGAATTTTGATTTAATATTTGTTATGATGTTGATTTGAGGTTAGTAGAGACAAACGCCAAATAACACGTAACAATAAAAAGGGTTTTAATAGGTTGGTAAATGGGTACAGAAATCGCCTGAGTAGTCAATAACTAGCTCAGCTAAGAACTTCTCTGTCTATCTGTCTCCCCCCATGTCAACTGACATGCCACTATTTAAAGTCTTTGTTCACAGACGCAGACAAGTTCATCTTCAAGAGGGGTGGTAGGTTTCCGACACAACAATATTGAAGCTCTGCTATTTATTATAGCATTGAGCACTTTTTCGTCAGTAAGTAACTTCTGAGCAGACACTTTTTAGAGCAGCTCATCCTTTTCTAATATTATATACAGTGTTTCTCTTCTTTATATATATATATATATATATATATATATATATAATGTATGTTTGGGCAGTAATAGTTCATTTATAGATGTGTTCTTAAATATGACAGTTAACAAATACTTTTGTTTTGTTCCTGAGTATAATCAGAGAATAGTGGAAAGAAATAAGGATAATTCCTGCATAAGTCTTACAACAACAATTTAATCCCTTTATGATAACAAGAAAAACTACATAAAAAATTAACAAAGTATTCCTTGTCATACACATTTAATAACAGACACACACATATTTATTATATGTATGATGTCAAGACATTGATGACAGTCTGCTTTAACAGCTATATATATATGACAGTATATATATATATATATAAATATATATATATATATATATATATATATATATATATATATATATATATATATATATATATATATATATATATATATATATATGAGTTAGATATTTAAAAGTTCTTGGACTCACCTACTTCAGAAATTCTGATAAAATAACTTTAAAAATCTTTTTTGAATCTATTCTTGGATGAGCTATCTGTTGACTGATGATGAATATGTTTTTATTTTTACAGCAAATATTTTTCAACATAATCTCACTTGTTGTTAATGCACTTGATTAAATATTTGTTTATTAATCATCTAACATTATACAGAGAAAAATTAAAATCCAGTCCCACTAATAACTGCCAACTGATGGACTTATCAATCCATCCTTGTATGTATAATCCAATTGATCTCTTTCCCATAACTTATTTAAGAAAATCTTACTCTATCAAAAATTAAGTCCAATACACAGAGAATGAAAGGCAGCAACCCTAGCCATTTCTAAAACGTACAAATATCATTAATTCCAATTCAAAGAGAAATAAGGTATGAAAAAAAATGACTTAAGCAAAAGAATGATGGTTGGCAATATTTTCTAACATATCAATTCACTTATGGAAGAGGATTGATTGCAACTGTGCAACCCAAAATCGTAACTAAGATACTTTTAGTGAATATTGAAAATAAAAAGTGAAAAACAGAAAAAAAATCTTCACTTTTGAAGCTAAAGGAAATACCAAGAAAATGCTGTAAAATGAATACGAGGAATTTTATCCATCAACTTCCTGACAACCCTGGAAGAAATGAGGAAAGAATAGACAAGTATATGAAGGATAAAGTTTTTTGCTTCATGAAATAATACAATTATTTACTAAGTGTGAATTATTCTGACACTAGAGTAAATCACCCTGTGAAGATCAAATTTACTACACAGAAGTGTACAAGAGTAACTTGTTAAACATGGACAAAAGTGGATTGCTAAAATTTACCTGGGACTGACATAAGCTCTCTTTATCATATGTGGGTGGATATGTGTGCATGTCTGTGACTGAGAGGGTCAGAGGGAGATTTTACATTAATGTCTACCTTATGTAACTGATACCAGGGAAAACAGAAAAAAGCAGTTGTGTGTATATATATATATATATATAAATAAATATAAAAATGAACATTGAAGTCAACACTTAGAGGCGACAGTCTGTTTGATGCTAGACGTAATCGTCAGGTCTGACGACTGCATCCAGAGACTGTCACCTCTGAGTGTTGACTTCAATGTCCATTTTTACATTTACACACGCTTTATCCCTGATATTGAGCTCTTTATCTCATAAATGTAGCACACCTTAAGAGTATATTTGTTCATATATATATATATATATATATATATAGATAGATAGATAGATAGATAGATAGATAGATAGATGTGTGTGTATGATTAACATGAAAGATGTCCCACATGTGCTTCTTAAAATATAAAGATTTAATAGGCCAGTTAATAAAATTTGAGGAATAAAAACTCAACAAAATGATAGCAATATTGGAAGTAACATTGATGATATTTAGGGAAATTGTTGTTGTTGTCTTTGACACTTGTTAAAATTTGAAATGATGGTATTTGTATAATTTAGTTCTTTAAAGAATTTAGGAATCTAAAAACGTTTGTTTGCTAGAACACAGACTTGTTTGCTGTTCTTAAACTAGTGCTTTGCATTTGTTTTCTGCCGTAAAATTGGAAATTTATTTTCTTTGTATCTTAGTAATGATCATGATCACAAAACCTGTAAGCCGTGAGGGTCATAGGGACACAATATATACTGCAGTTCTATCAGCAGTGATGTGTCTTAGATTAGCTAACATCATAGAACTCAAGACTCTCCAGGCTAGTTTGAATTCAGATTTTTCTTTCTCATTGATTGGCTGCCAATCAAGGCTATAGGGTCGGTCTATCATGCTGTTTATCCATAGCTGGTGGGAGAAGGGATGGATTTGTCCCTTTCCCAAGGGTATTTGCACATAAATGAATGGAAGACACATAACTGGAATTCAAACTGATTTCCCATTTCAAGCTGTTATCCATTAGACCACTGTGTATCCATAAAGTATTTGAAATTAAATGGTCACCAGTTTGGTTCAGGTCAGTGAATACTTTGCTTAACTTCACTGAGTAAATAGGAAGTAATGTCTTAATAGAGTTAAACTAAGAAATTCCAATGCCTCTTTAAAAACAGGTTAAAATGAATTAACAAATATATTTATTCTGTTTCTCTTTAAATGCTTTGTAAGCAAACTCATTTTTTTATTCTTGTGATTCATTGAAGCTTAGAATTTACTGAAAGTTTTTTCTTGGGGCCAAACAAAACAAAAGCTGTAAATAATAAAAATAATTCAAGATACTAAAAAAGAAATCAGTGTCTGGCTGAGATTTTTAGTTGATGTTAAGCAGCTCTTTTTATATCAGCTATGGCATGGACATCCTGAAATTGCAGTATCTCTGATTAGATCTTGGAATCATGATAGGGAAGCCAAATTCTTTATTTGATGTAAACGGATGAAGTTGATTCCTTGCTTATATGAATTGTACTGGAAATCAGAAATACACAGCATAAATAGAAGTGATTTTTTTTAGAATAGCACCAGCCTTAGAAAATCCCTTGACAGGCTCACCTCGATGGACTTGGCACAGATGGGAACTAAAAAAAAAGAGCATCGGATGATGATATCCTGTCAGAGAATGGTAAGTACTCTGCCAGTTGCTATATCATCTCTTAGGATGAATAGATTTTTGAGGCGGTTAATGCAAACAAAATGGACACACATTTAGACACTTTTGTGTTCGTGCAATGTTCTGATTAGGAAAAGGTCAGTAAAGTGGTAAACACAAAAAGGAAAATGGAGAGTGATCTTCAGCTTGTCTGAGTCTGATACTAATGAAAGAGAATGCAGAAAAGAAACACTCAAGTAAAGCAAATAGGAACATAGATACTTGACGACTTCAAAAACAGTACGTTGCATCCTGACATGCATGTAATAGATACATCGGAATTGATCCAAAATCGATTTCAGTTTTCCTTGCCTTGAACAAAATGTTAGTTGATGAAGCATTTCTTTGAAAAGGTGCTTTGAATAGACAAGGCAAGAGTACATGACGAGGCCAATGGAGCATGGTATGTGCAGTAAAGAAAACTTTAAAAATACAAAGACTTAGACAAACTGTTGTAGTATTCTCTGAGTTAAGAGTGCCGTAAGCGGTACAAGTTTTTTTTATAATCATTTATGTCAGCTCTCTTGATCAGCTAACAGCAGCAGCAACAATGTCTTCAAAGACATTCTTTAGTCAATCTAAGTAACAACAGTTGCTACCTTCATTATTAATGTCATAGCTTTATTCTCAATCTAAACAATATCAAAACTGTTATGAATTTCTAGGTTATAACACCTAACAATAACAATGACAATGATTATCTCTAACAGTAATTTATGATAATCATATAAGTGTAATATGTAATAGTCAAATAAGGCACTGAGCCTGAAATAAACTGCCAATCTAAAGATCATAGGCAGGCAGTAATATTTTACATCTTTGTATATTGCCTGCAGCAGATGTAGATTCTTGTAATAAGACAAATCGATAGAAAGATAATAAATTCTATGTTGGGTTTAAGTCATGGATTGAATTCTTCTTGGAGAATAAAAAGGTTATCAAGCTTCACAACAGAGACTTTCTATTGCAATGAATTAATAACAGTTTTAATCAGAATTACTGTTGAATGAAGAATATGTTATCAATTTTCAAAAAGATTCAATCTTGAAAAAAGAAAAAGAAATGATTTTAATTAACTGTTTCTAAGGAAATCAATTTTTCCTTATTAAAAAATAAAATTTGCTTTAAGTAAACTTAACCTTTTTATGAAAATCAATCCATCAAATCAGAAGATTTAAAAATTATGACGACAGAGAAAATATCTTTAATTTGTGAACACAAGTTGTAGTATTAAATTTTTTCATTGAAATTAGGGAAAAATAATCCAATTATTAAAGAAGGTCACTAAACTCTAATAAAATAGAGCTTGAGTAAAGAACTTGATTTGGTATTTCTAATTTGAACAATGCTGCAAAGAATCTGGTGTTTCTGAGGTATTTGCTCAAGATAAAATAAAATGTTGCATATTTTAATTCAAACAAATAGAATTTGAATTCTACTGATCAATTCAATAGCCAATGTACCCAAGCAAGAACTAACCATCTTTTTGCAAATGTCTGAATAGTTTTAGTCATGAAATTGTATCAAATATTAGATTCTCCTGTGTTTAATGTGTTAAATAATACAAAAATAGATTTAATTATAATTAAATTTTGGTGAGGTTGAAAATAGATAGAATAAAATTATTGAAATTAAAATTCATTCTTCTTGCAGAAAATCATCATAACTTTCTTGATTTTGCTTGTGAAAATAAGAAATTATTTTGTCTGGCCACTGGGGATCAATCTTCTACACTTAACAAGGAATGTTAGCACACACCCTGATATCTACACTTAATATTCAGAATACATTTGTATATTTTGGGAGATTTAAAAGCATTTTAGCTCAGTTTTTTAAAGATATGGAAAAACATTCACAAATGTGAATCCATAATTACAAATTGGGAAACACTGCAAAAATTTAGAAGAAGAAAACAACTGATCTTCATCAGGTGTATGTCACCTTCATCAGGTGTATGTCACCTCAAGGGAATTTCAAACTGGATCTTTTATTTAATCTATGGGAGGAGTTTTTTTTTCTTGTTCCACTGCCTATGTCTAGGGATATTAACAGGGCAACGACCAAGAGGATTAAAGTGGTGGTTCATGAATTTGATGACATAGTAATTGTGAATTCAATGTCTGGACCAGTCACTGTGTACTTGGATTCTGTGGAAATAGGACAAGCAATGACTGACCAGTAGTAAATAGACAAGATATCTCAAGACATGCTCAGTGGAATGAGAGTAATCTACACCCATAGATTAAATAAAGGTTTTAGTTCAAAATTCACTGTAGGTTACTTGGATTGATATACTCCTGATGAAGACACAATGGCTGAAACATTGTGATAACAACAACAAAGATGAGGAGAACAATTATCCATATGTAAATAATGTAAATAATGAAATTCAGACAAAAGAAATCAACTAATTTTTTTTTGTTACTCAAAATAAATAATTTTACTCCTGAAATTCAGACCATAACTTATGTGAAAGTTATTATGGGTAGCCCAGCATTTAACAGCATATGGAATGGAAAAACTAGTGTGAGTTCAAACACTGGCTGTTACTGTTCATTTTCCCTAATGGTTTTTGGTAAACACATGAAACTACTTATATCTCTTGTTATGAGTAAACATAGTCAAATAATTAGAAAGGTAGTGCATGTTGAATGTTAGACTAGAAATTCAATTCCATAGTTTCATTTGTTATTGAAAAGGGCAGCATTTGGGAGAAAAAAAAAAGACAAAATTTATTAAGGGCTACAAAGGACAGGAAATTGTGGAGAGCCATGATCAGCTATGCATGAAAGGGATATGGTGTATGAAGAAGAAGAAGAAGAAGAAGAAGAAGAGCATTATAGTCTATACACTGTGAAAGGATTCTGCACAAAGAAATAATCTATATAAAGATTTTTTTATTAATAGTTTATAAGTTTTAATAATATCTTAAATCAACAGAATTACTTGGCATTATTATTTGAATTGAGGTAACAAAGCTGAATGCAATTCTGGATTTGTAGATAAGATTAAAAACATTTTTTTTTCTCTAAGCACCATTAGTCCTGATATGACTGAATAGTTTAAAGTGCATGAAAATTGTTCATGTTCTTCTGTCAAGGAAGACAATGCTCTATTTATGAAAAATCTAGTTGCTGCAATGGAAGAATAAATTGAAAAGCCCTTGATAACACTTATACTGTACAACAATGTGCAACAAGTAATACATTTGTTACAGAATAAATTTAATATAAAAATGCTGAGTAACTGCTCAGACAAACATATAGAAAAGGGTAAATGGTTACAGAAATTCTTATTAGACTTTTCTGTAATGGTACACACATCAGTAAGGAGTGAGAGACATACTTTACTTTTTAATGTACTCATGTAACTGTATTTTGTATATATTTGAAAGGGAACAATAAAAATCAATTGTTTTTTCTGTTTTCTTTTCACAATAAGTTTCACCTTATAGAAGGCTCGGAGCCACTTGAGGTAGAAGATTATATTAAAGGATACTTTATATGGATAGGTGAGGAAAATAATGGTTGACTCTAGACTTGAACAGGTTAAGATTGTAGTAATTGGGAAAACATTCTCTGGGTGTTTCTTATTGTAGTAGTTCATGGGAGGAAGCTTTTTAAGTGGAACTTACTTCTTGCCAATGGAATATGGAGGGAATGGTTTCCTACTATGTAAGTGGTATGGCAGGTTGTAGTCATGAAAGTCAGACATGGTGGAATCAGGAGATGTAGTTCATTTGAGCACTTTCCACGGGAGTAGAGATAGAGTAATGAGAGACTCGACACATCCTACATGTAAGAGAAAGGATGGAGACTGGAAATTAATTATTCTCCAACAATAACTCGGAAATGCTTTTGAATTCTATCAAGACTGGAAAGTGAGGTCTGGGTAGCTCCTGCCCAAATATAGCAACAGTCCTCCATTTTTGGCCTGATCTGGCTCTTATAAAGGTAGAAGATAGCATAAGGAGTCAGGGAGTTACTGGAGTGGTACAGAGAGCCGTTCATTTTACCTGCATCTTTAATGATGGATCATATATAAGAATTTCATTTGAGGTCAGGTGTGAGTTTGAATCCCAATATCCTCTCAAGATATATAACCTCCTTGAGGGGACATCCATTCATCATGACTGGCAATAAGTTCAGAGTTTGATTGGTGGTGATAGAATGTAATCAATTTAGTTTTAAAGGCATTGAATGTAAACAGCCAGTTATTCCTCCACTGGGAAGTTGGTGTTAGATCAAAAAAGACGTCAGCTGCCAATCTCAGATCATCAAGACATTCAGAGTTAGGCCAATATATTGTCATATCTTCAGCATAGATGTTTACAAATGTATATTTTCTCCTCCTTCACACACACATACGTATATATATATATATATATATATATATATATATATATATATATATATATATATATATATGTATATATAACTTTTAATTTTTTGTTTCAACCTTTGGAAGTAAAGTCTGATGATCCATAATCCTTTAAAAGGGCTGTCGTGAAATAATTTATTACATGGAACCTTAAAGTGGTCTGCTTTTATTTAAATTATTTGCTCTGGATTTACATTGAGCTCTCTGGATTTTATCCTCCTTGGGTTTACCCATACAGATTACCTAGTTTTTCATAAACTATATATATATATATATATATATATATATATATATATATATATATATATATATATATATATATATATTGAATGATTGATTGATTTGTTTTTATGATTTATCAACCTTTTGTAGATTATTTGAAGCCAGAAAATATTTTTTTACATTAAGAATATTTTGGGGAGATAATAATGATTTATTGATAAAAATCCTACTAATAACTCATAGCTAAAGGGGAGAGGAGGTGGATTCATATCTTTCCCAAGATTGGAATTGGTACTGACTTCTTCACTTTCCAATTCCAAGCTATTATCAATTATACCCTGCAAAACTAAGCTTGCAGCATCAGATACTCCCAAACAGTCATCCATCTTGATACTGACCAGCCTTGATGTTGCTTAACTTCAATGATCATATGAGAACTAGTGTTTCAACATGATATGGCCATAAGCCTACACACACACACACACACACACACACATGCACACACATATATGTGTGTGTGTGCATGTATGTATGTATGTATGTATGTATGTATGTATATAAAAAGGTGGTTCACTGTGTCATGCAAGACAATTTTCTCTCCAGAATCTACATATCTTTAAGTCTACCATTAATCTATGTGTAGAATATTGCTGCCACATATGGTCCAATGCCCCTGCCTTGAGCTCCTTAATAAAATCCAAAGGAGAATCAGCAATATTATTGGTCCTGATCTGACAGCTCAACTTCAGTCACTTTCCCACCACCATAAGGTTGCCTCTCTATGTCATTTCTATAAATACTTTCATGATAATTGTTTTGATGAGCTCTTCACTATGTTACCTAGACTTTTTGACTTTAAGCACAGTGTTGAGCTGGCTAGATATAGCCATAATTTCTAGGCTAACAGTTTCTTTTCTTGCACTTCTAACTTGTGGAACTACCTTCCAGCTCCATGCTTTCCAGCTAACTTTAATCTGCAAAAATTCAAATGCAATGTAAATTGCTATCTACTGTCTTCCTGATTACACTTTCTTATTCCTGCTTATTATTAATGTTACTCTTCCTAATTATTTCACACCCTGTAACCTCTTGCATGCTAGTGGCTGTATTGCCTTGCATGGGGTGATACTGATTAAAAAAATCATAAATTATTTTCAGATAGAGTGTATCTGGAAGAAAATGAATATAAAGACAAGAGGAAAAACTATTCTTAGCTGATGCGTTTTGTCCTCTGAGGGACTTTATCAAGGCAATGTGTCCCTCAGAGGATGAAACATGCCAGCTAAGAATAGTTTTCCTCTTGTTTTTTTATTCATACATATATATATATATGTATGTGTGTGTGTGTGTGTGTGTATTTGTGTGTACATATATATGTGTGTGTGTGTGTGTGTGTGTGTGTGTGTGTGTGTGTGTATTTGTGTGTACATATATATATATATATATGTGTATATACCTTCAGAAATATTTAGACTTGTGTTGTTCCCACCTTTTATTCAGTTTATTAAGTAATATAAAAAGCAATTTTTTTTTCAAACTTAATTTGAAAAAAAAATTTTATTCCATCATCTGACATTTTTCAGACATGTTTATAATTCTATTTTCACATAATATTTTATCTCTCTCACCGAAGATCTACTCTAGTTTCCTTTTATGGTCTCCCAGTGATATGAAAGTCTTTCTATAGAGATAATTCTATAAATACAATAATAAAGAGTAAATATAAGCTGCAATTACTGGTGAATATTGCAGATGAATGAAAACTTCCCAGCCAAACTGCAACTGTTTTTATATACAGGCTGATTGAAAAGTATGTCATCATTTCAAAATAATTATAATTTATTTATTAACTATAATTTTTACAAGAAATGGATATGAGAGGAAGGTTGTTTAACATGAGGTTTTATTTAAAATTCAGTATTTGTCCAGATTTTTCTACCAGCTTCTTGAGCCACCCAAAAATCATGTCAACTGATTTCACCAGAAACTTTTGCGGTATGGAAGACATAACTTCTTATTTTCACCCTTCAACTTCTTACAAAGTCTTGGTTTGGTATAGTAAATAGACTTGCTCCTTTAACCAACCCCAAAGAAAAAATTCACAGGGTGTTAAATCAGAACTCCTGACTGTCACTCATAAATAAAATAGGGAGTTACATTTCAATGCCCCTGTAGTTACCAAAGAAACATTTAGTTAAGCATCATCCTGATGGGATATTATTTCCTGTCTCATAATTAATTCTAAATACTTTTTGTTAATTGCTGCTTTCAATTGGTCTAACTGAGAGAAATTTATTTTCACCATTCATCTGGTTGCCCAGAAAAAACTCACTCTCAAGATGTCCCTTTCAATGTCACAATATCTAGAACATCACCTTCTTTGACTGAATACCATCATTTGGTAAGATTAATAGTCATTCATTTCATCTGCTACATGACCTCTTGCATTTTATGTTGTTGCAAAGTATCTACTCTTCATCACCTGTTACAATTTGTTGCATTTAAAAATCAAATAAGAGTCCAGCATTTTTTGTTAGCATTTATCTAGAAGTAAATGCTAACCTAATGAAACTGGTGCAAATCTTTTCCAACAACTAATTTAGATATTTTGAAATTGTTAATGAACAGTCATATTGTATAAAGTTGATTATTCTTAAATAATCTCATGATGTAATCCCTGTCTATTGACAATTGGTCAACTCAAAAGTGGAGTTATTTTCAGTACGAACTTTTGTTGCAAAAACACTTTTGAGATGTATATTTGCAGAATTTTTCCATAGGCTCCATATATTTCTTTGTTTGACTTGCATTTTTACATTTTATAAAATTAAAACATATAAAATGTTGAAAATATTGTTTCCTTCAATGATAGAATGAAAAGTTTTCAAAAAGATATGATTCATATCATAATACAATGAAAAGTAACTGTTTGAATGATGTCAGTTAAAATTAAACACTCCTGAAGCCATTTCATTGCAAAAACAAAATGAATATATATTTACTTATATATAATTAATGTTTGCATATATGTAGATATGTGCATCAGCATTACACCTTCATAATATATTTAAGCATATACCAATAAATGTATATACACACACACACATATATATATATATATATATATATATATATATCAGAATAAAAATTTATATACAATAAACAGATTAATCTATCTTTATATGAAATGTATACATATATATGTATAAATGTGTATTTATATTTATATCTATATATAAATGTATACATATATATATTTATCAAAATAGAAATTTATATTCAAGAAACAGATTAATCTATATATCTATATATGTAATCTAGATAGATAGATAGATATGAACACTGGGATAGATAGATAGAGAGAGAGGGAGAGAGAGAAAGATATGAACAGATAGATAGATAGATAGATAGATAGATAGATAGATAGATAGATATAAATAGACTGAGATAGAGAGATAATTTGGTTGAAAAAGAGCATTTCTCATTCATGTTGTTGATCTTATTAAAAATGATCTCCTCTCAATTGTTTCTTCTGTTTATGAATCTAGAATTTTCTTATACAAAAATTCCTTTTATCAAATTTCCACTTCTGTGAGAATTTCTAAAGGAAGTGTCCAAATTTGATTAAAACTCTTTTATTTGGCATTGTAGTTTACCATTGTCAAAAATTTAGGTTTGGGCAAGAAAAAAACAAATAAGAGTATATTATGTACATAAATCAATAAGTGTGTAGCCTAATGATTGTAAAATCATTAGCACAAAAAATAATTTACAATATAATCTGCTTCTTTTTCTGTAAACATAATCCAATGTTTATCCATTAATCATATCAATGGAACATTATACAGTGAATATTTCAGATCAAAATTCACCTAATGGCTATGTCAACAGATAACAGATATATGGATATATATATATATATATATATATATATATATATATGTTATAAAGAAAAGTTTTTTCTTTGTGATTAAATATACATGCATACATACATACATATATATATATGAAAAGTGTGTATATATATAAAATAAATAAATATATATATATATATATATAATTATTTATATATTATATGCGTGGTACTTATTAGAAAGCACTCAATATCAGAGATAGAGCTAACATATTTGGTTGGATTGATGTGAGTTTGTAACCCTGGGTTTCACGCTTTTGTGATCGTCAGAGTCCCTGACGATCACAAAATGAAACACAGTTCAACTAAATCATATATATATATATATATATATATATATATATATATATATATATATATATATATATATATATACATATATATATAATCACAAAGGGAAAACTTTTTCTTTACTACATGTTTTGTCCTCTGAGGTAAATGTAGAGCTTTTATTTTTTGTTAGTATTTATAAACAGAAAAGTGGGGTATATATATATATATATATATATATATATATATATATATATATATATATATATATATATATATATATATATATATATAGTATGTTTAGGCAGTTAGTATTCATCCAAACAAACAGGTTTGATTAAATACAAACTTGCTTGGATGTGTGTGTTTGTGTGTGTGTTAAAAGTTCTGCACTCACTTACCAGAATTTTGACAGTGAGGGCGGCAAAGTCATTAATGATTTTAAGTGATAGAAATTTACCAGAAATGGGTCACTAACTTAATGAGAGATACATTTGCTACACATTGCCTGAATATTTAAAGACAGAAATAAATGATTTCTGGGTAAATTTTTCCACTTTCTGTAAACCTTTATTTGATGCTTCATCAGATTAATTTATGTATGCAAAATTCATTTGTTTTACATTTGGTAAATATTTAAAATAATAGAGACTCATCAACTGAAGAGTTTGATTAATGGACAAAAAGCTTCTTTTTTTGTGTGTGCTGCATCCACCAAGACATGAAGTTTAGCCCCAGATCAATGATACAATGTCGATTGAAAGTTTCTCAACCACCCAAATCATGATCTCTGTTACTGCAAAAAGATTTCAAATAAGCAAAAATTAAATATGTATCCAAACAACTATTTGTAGACTTTTAAAATAATGAAATAAAAAAAAGGCATTTATTTCCCCCAAAATGAAAATTTGGCATGTGCAAAAGTATGTATCCCCTTTTAATTAGTACCTTGTGATGTTTTCCTTTTGCACTTCAACCAAAAAGTGTTCTGTAACCACTCTCACATCATTTTCAACTTAGCTCCAGTTTCTCAGAATTGGACAACTGGTTTCCCCTGCACATATAACCACATTTTCTCCAAACAACTCTACTCAGCTTTTGAATTCAGAGTTTTCCTTCTCTTAGGTTGTTTGCCAACAAAGGCAATAGAGAAAACATCCATGCAGGAGTTTGTTCCATGAAATGACAGTTCTGAGTGGGACTTTCGCATTTGGAATGAGGAAGAAATAAAGATGATTCATTTCTGTGGAAGTAACATAATGTGATCTGACTGTAAATATCTGAATTGGTAGAACTACAAAATGAAGCCGATCTGAACATTTGCCATGGAAATAGCTATAGAATAGTGATTGATTTATGATGTTGTATCTGTGGGAATATATGTTCATGTGTTTATTTGTTGTACTTATATATGTGTGCAAGTATGTATATGGAAGGTGTATTTATTAGATATACCTTATTTAGTCAAGTTTGTAAATAAATCTTTTTGCAAAAAAAAACAAAAAAAAACAAGAAAACATTTTTCTCTGAATTTTACCCTTTTTGTTTTTTGCCCCTAAAACTAAAACATAAGCAATGTCTGGAGAAATGGAAATTTTTCCAACCTACAAACACCAAAATATTGATTCTTTTCTCTAAAATACCTGACTCTTTGTTTTTTCACTTTTCTCCTAATTGATACGTTTCCTTATTTTGAAAATTGATCTGACACCTCCCATTTTTTCAAGGCATTCTTAACACTTCCTGCAATTTCTAATTATGTGAGGAATCAACATACAATTAGAAAATAGCAAGAAAGGATCAGAGACTTAGAGTCTATCATAAAATCCAATGTCTCCAAAATTATTATTTACAGATTATGTTCACCAACTTCACTTCATACTTCTACAAATATAACTCAGATACAATATTATAACATGGAAGGTGTGCCAATATAAATACCTATTTATTTATTTATCTATTTACGTACACACACACATGCACACACACTTGCACACATATCACCATGATACACATGCATGTAGAAGAAAAACAAAAGTGTATATGTATCTCTTAATATATATATATATATATATATATATATATATATATATATATATATATAGACTTAAACACAGAACCACATAAATGAAATCTCACATTTACATACATACATATGTATAGATATATACAAACATATATATATACATGCATACATGTGCATATCTAGGCATATATCTATATTTTCATGCATGTGTCAATGTGTGTAATTTTTTTCCTATAATAATCCCTTCCTCCTGAATAGTTCTAAAGAGGAAAGGAAGACAGATTCACTTAAACATTGTCATTTCTACAATTATTAAAGCAAACAAGGCTCTGAGGGAACTTGTGGATAAATCTGGAATTATTTCTGAATAGAAATTAAGAGCCATTAATATCGGCTTCTTCTATAAAGCATAATATGTTGTATATTCATATTTTTATATTTATATAAACATTATATCTATCTCTCTCTCCTTTTTATATATATATATATATATATATATATATATATATATATACACATGCATATATATATATATATATATATATATATATATATTACATGTTAGAGTACCAGCTCAGATTGAGGAATTGGAGAACTGAGTTTGAATTCCAGTTCAGTTTGTTACATTTGCTTACATGCAGATACTGTTGGGAAAGGCATGAATCTATCCCTTTACTCTCCCCCTCCCCGCAGCTCTAGGTAAATAGGAGGACTGACTGGGCGGCAATCCTTTGAGAAGACAAATTTGAAATCAAAACCTGTGTTTGTTGAGTGGTCGGTGACTAAACTGGATGGAATATTCAACCAATGCTTTTATACACTGGGCCAAAAGGTGACTTGATCCAAAAGTTTATAATTCACTACTTGAACACAGCAGAGGGAAGAAAACTTACTAAAGGGAATTAACTGAAACTGCTATATCCAAAAATGGCATGGTACGTGGAATAAGAACAATCTATTCCTGTGAACTAAATAAAGGGTTCTGTTTCAAATTCCAACATTTATATAACCTAAAGAAGGCCGGGGTGCACAATGGCCATAATGTCATGAATATGGCAGTAAAATGAGGACAACAGTGCAAACAATGTAAATAATGTAAATAGTTACAATAGCTGATCTCAGAAATAAAGACAGATAGTTTTTCTAGTGTTCTTACAGTTTTTACTTAATGAGGATTAAGAAAGTGTAAAAACTCTACTTAATGATTATTGTTACAAACTATTTCAGCCAATTGATTAGTCATTTTCAAGAAGTTCATTGTTAGTATATTTTTCTGTGTTTATATTTGTTGTATAAAAGTAATAATAATTCTAAGCTGTGTTGTATAGGAGAAAGAGTAATTCCATGTTGGTTTTTCTTTCAGAGAACCCCTAACATGTTCCACTTCATTGCCTTCAGAGAACCCCTAACATGTTCCACTTCATTTCAAAATAAGGAATATTGAGGGTTGGCTTAAACTGCTTTATAAAATGTGCTTACATTATCTTTAAATTTCTTTTACATTTAGATGTCTTTTGAATGACAATATTTTCTTATAGGATTTTTCTTATGGAAACTGGCAGTCACTTCCTTATCTCAAACTAGTTTAAGGACACTAGAAAAAATTACTAAAAACTTATAAAATTTACTTTGTCATCATATTCAATGAAATATACATACATATATATATATATATATATATATATACACACACACACACACACATATATATATATATATATATATATATATATATATATATATATATATATATGTATATATATATATATGTATCCATAATGATTATAGGTGAAACTTTGGTAGGTTTGTCTGGCTCTTTAGGTTTAATTAGGTTTGCTGTACTTAGTGTATTCAGCACTTTATTTAGTTATTTTACTTACTCGTATTGGTTTTTTTTCTCAGAACTCTGGACTTGAATGCTAGACGATTATTTTCGGCTGACATACATGTTCATTGTTCTTTCTTTTTTGGTACCTTTTTTCCCCTTTGGTATTCATTTGCAAATCAAGACACTGAAGGTTTTCTGGATGAGTATAATTTCTTATATTTATAAGATTATTATAGTATATATATATATATATATATATATATATATATAGAGAGAGAGAGAGAGAGAGAGAGAGTGAATAAAAGTGTTGGTTGAAGTAATCCAATGAATTGACACAAAGAGTTGTCCACAGCTGAGGTGAAAAAAAAAAATTAAAGAGATGAGTTACCAAAGAGGGTTAACTGAAACTGATATATCCAGAAAAGGAATGGCACATGGAACTAGAACAATCTCCCCAAGTGGATGAAATAAACGGTTCAGTTTGAAATTCCAATGTATAATACTTGAAGAATGCCAGAGCATAGAATGGCCAAAACATCATGAATATAACAATAAAAATGAGGACAACAGTCCAAACCATGTAAATAGTGTAAATAGTTACAATAGCTCATCTCAGAAAGAGACAGATTATCTATTTATCTTTTTTCATAAATATGTTTATATTGCATCCAACAGAATTGACACTTTTTTCCTAAAATTTCTTTAACCCTTACAAATATTCTCTTGTTTGGCCCTTCATATTTAAGAAGTTGGTCATGCTAAGAATGTTTCACCTATCCTTATATATGTATGGTGCATATTCAAGCAAAAATATACAATAAATTCACTGCACTACAAAGATTTTTCTACTAAGTAAAAGTTTGTACTTTACACTAAATCCAGTATCAAAATTGTTCTAGTAGATTAGGATTCTGGATTATTTCTATGCACAAGACTCAAGAAAGTCTTGTCTTAATGAAACTGGTCAATATATTTCCAAACACCTAATATGCTTGGACAATTCTGAGAACAAGTTCTGAATCAAAGTACTTGATCTAGTTTTGTACAGCATCAGTTTAGGAATCAGTGAAAAAGTTTTTTTTCTTACCAAGTAACTCATATCAAATCTGAAAGATGACTCATCAAGACTTCCAGAATGTGGGAGTTATATTTTTTTTAAAAACCAAAAATAATGGTTAGTGTTCAAGCTCAGTTAAACAGTTTTCCCTATATTCACTGAAATCACACTGGATGTAAATCCAGGGCCTTCTCCTTCCTGTTGGAGGAATGCTTCCCTGATTGACACTGTCTTCAGGGGTGTAGCCACATTCAACACACTCAGCCACTTGTGGATCTTTAACCCATAGTTGTAGGTTTGAATTCAGTATTGAAAGTTAATAGAATACAGACTGTCTTGCTATTTACCTATAGCTAGGGAAGGAAAAGATGGCTTTATACTTTTCCTCGAAGGTATTTGCATGTAAGTGAATGTAATAAACTTGACTGGAATTCAAATTCAGCTCAACCGATTCCTCAGTTTGAGTTGCTATCCATCACTCTATCATGCATCCAGATTACAAATGCTGATTTTCAAAGCTCAGATATCCTACCAACATGAAAGACTGCAACAACACCAGCTTCCTGCCTTTCACTTGGCCTTGTATCAGACAAAGCTGACATTAATAAATATCTAGAGATCATAGATTTGATATATTTATATATATGTATATTTTGGAAGACACTCACACATATACACACACATGCATGCACATACACAGATATACATACATATATATATATATATATATATATATATATATATATATTAAACTGAATAAATTCAATAAATATTCAATAAATCTATTGAAAAGCAGTCTTTTATTGAAAGAGCACTCACTATTGACAAGTTGATAGAGCAATGGGAAAACCAAATAAAAATCACGAAAAATAACATCAATTTGCAACTAAAAGTTTCAGGTTTAGAACCAATCATCAGGAAATTGAATCAAACTCTCTCTCTCTCTCTCTCTTTCTCTCTCTCTCTTTCTCTCTCTCTCTTTCTCTCTCCCTATCATTCTCTCTCTCCCTCTCCCTATCTATCAATATAATATATATATATTATATATTATATTGGATTTAAATATTTTTCAGTACTTCTTCTACAAGTACACATATATTTCAGTGTGCCAATTCAATAATCTTTCATTTTTAAAGTAAACTATACAAATTTCAATGGATATTCTCTTGAGTAAATGATTCTAATTCCAATCCAATCTAAATGTTGTTAATCTGAGTCTTGTGTATCTCCAACACCCCCTTCCCCCTCTCCGCCCCCCCTCTGATGAGAAATGCCAATTCTCAATCAACTCTCTTTTTACCCACCCTTACCCCCTGCTACATAGTCGATAATAACAGGAACCGTATATATTCACTCCTCAATCAGACAGTATTTCATTAACATATTAGTCAGGAAACAAAAACCCCTTCAAATAAGTAGAAACCTTTTGAAAAGAGAAAATAGTGAAAATGTACTTTGGGTTTTCTAGTGATTCCCACAAATTAATATTCCATTATTTTGATATTTTTTTTTCTTCCTCCAGAATTTTGAATGCCATAATCACTGATCACTGACCTCTGAGAATTAGCAAAAACTCTCTCTTTCTCTCCTTCCCTCTCTCTATTTCTCTCCTTCCCTCTCTCTCTTTCTCTCCTTCCCTCTCTCTCTTTCTTCCTCTATCTTTATCTTCTATATCTTTTTTTTATTTTTCCTCTTTCTTTTTTT
This sequence comes from Acanthosepion pharaonis, assembly GCA_903632075.3. NCBI lineage: Eukaryota > Metazoa > Mollusca > Cephalopoda > Sepiida > Sepiidae > Acanthosepion > Acanthosepion pharaonis. The sequence continues at coordinate 1,262,140 of CAHIKZ030004140.1, forward strand.
CCTTATTTTTTTTTTTAATTTGCCTCGTTCTTCTCTCTTTTTAACCCTTTCTTCCTTTTTTCATTCACTCTTCCACTGCTCACTCATTTCTCATCTCTCTTTATGTCTTTATAGTTCCTTCTTTTTTGCTCTCTCTCTCTCTTTCTTTCTATTTCTTTCCTTTCTCTCTCTCTCTCTTTCTCTCTCTTCAGCTCTTTATATCCATGATGTTCCTTTGGTTTCTCTCACCCTTTGTGCATCAAATCAAATTATATAAGCAAGTAAATTGGCTTTCCACTCAGAATTCCCACATTTTGCACATGCTTTGTTGGTTGCATGTGGAAGCTGCATTTTTGCTGTGGTTTGAAGTCACTTGTCTCTCAAAGTTTCTCTTTTCTCTCCAGCTCTTCTTTCTTTTCTACCATTTCCCTTGTATCTTCTCGTTTCATATATTTAAGCTTTAGTTATGTGTTCACGTGTGTGTGTGTGTGTGTGTGTGTGTGTGTGTGTAAAGGAGGAATAAGAGAGAAGGGTGTGGGTAAGTGAGAGGAATAGCAAATAAGAAAGAAATTTATGTGTGGGCATTGGAGAGAGAGAGAGACAGATAGAGAGAGATGAGCAATGTCTTTGTGAGGAAAGTAAGATAAAAAAAATAACGAGAAATAAGAGGAGGGAATCATAGAGAAGATTTTGTGTGAGAGAGTGAGAAAGAGACTGGCTGAGACACAGAGGGTATGTGTGTGTGAGAGAGAGAGAGAGAGAGAGAGACTGAGATGAGAGAGGGTAATGTCTGTGTATCTGAGAGACTTAGGTTGTGCATAAGAAAAAAGAGAACATGAAAGAGAAAGCAGTATGCACATGTGTGTGTGTGTGTGTGTGTGTGTGTGTGTGTGTGTGTGTGTGTGTGTGAAACAGTGGGGCATGTCTGAGTATGATAGATGAATGTCTGTAAACTCACACACTTATTAACTGAATTTTGATCTGAAATTCTTATTGTATAATATTTGATTTGTATTATCTGCAGAGAAGCACTGGATTAACATTGACAAAAAAGGAAAGTATGTTAAAAATAAATATTTTTCTGTAAAATGAGTGCTTTTTATTGACATGCCTATGTATCTTAAGAGAATGCATGTGTGCACTTGTGTAACTCTATATGCATATACTTATGCATATGTGTGTGTATGCATATGTGAGATAAACAGATAGAGATAGTGAGAGAGAGAAACAGAGAGACAGAAAGAGAAGGATGCATGTGTATTATATTTCCTGGAGTTTGAGAATGACATTATTAACATATTTATAAAGACATCAGATTTGTGTATATGTATGTAGACATGTTTCTTTAGAAATATGTAAAATGTGTGCATTTGCCGCATATATGTGTGTATACACATGTAAATAAATATCAAATTAAATATGTATATATATATATATATATATATATATATATATATATGCTAGTGAATGTGGGAATGTTTATTTGTATGTTTATGTATTCTTTTAGACATACACACACATATATACACCGCCACTATCTATCTATCTATCTATCTATCTATCTATCTATCTATATATATATATATATATATATATAATTTAAATAAAACAGACCGCTTTAAGGTTCCATGTAAAGGTTCCAAGTAAAGGTTCCATGTAAAGTGGTCTGTTTTTATTTAAATTATTTGCTCTGGATTTACATTGTGCTCTCTGGATTTTATCCTCCTTAGGTTTTACCCATACAGATTACCTAGTTTTTCATAAACTAACTAACTATATATATATATATATATATATATATATATATATATATATATATTAATATTAATATAAAAAAGGTTTGTCAGTTAGCTGACCGATGTTACCTTTAGTATCATGACTCTGGAGTTTCGTAGATAGACCCATCCATCGACTCATCAGTGGGTATCAGCAATTGACTGCTTATACTTCTTGATTTTTTTTTATATGCACTTATCATTGTTGCAAGTTTTTTCATAGTGTGTGTATATACATATATATATATATATATATATATTGGGTATATTTAGACAGCATTTTATCATTTTATGTAAATTTTATTAAAGGCCAACATAAGTTTATTTATTTAGATTTTTTATTTTTTGTGCAGAAAACAAACAAACCAGACTCAATAAAAGTTCAATCAGTTTAAGAACAAACATATTAAACATATTTTATAATTAATGCATGTTGACATGTAAAGATATGATAATTGAAAAATCTCCCAACCCACTCTCAAAAACAAATAAAAAACTTATCTTTAAGACATTTGTATTAAATGATGTTACTGCAACAACTTACTAAAAAAATATATTTGAATTTAAGCATGAATATCAGAAATGTACTTAAGAAAATGTATTGAAACAAAGAAAAGGACACAATATTTCAGTTGATTAGTATATTCTTGGGAAGACTGTTCCTGCATAATGTGTTGGTAAATCGATCGGGTTTTCTTAATTACTATCTTCCCGTCTTCGGTACCAACCCATATTTATATGGTTATTTTATTAAATAGGTTTCATACACAAAAATTTGATTTATATCAGAACTGACTTAGAATAAGGTGGTCAGAAAAGGACCTAATCATGATTAGTAGAAGAAATGTATAGTGTTGGTAATAATGTTTTCAATTAGCCTATACCATCAACAGGTTATTTTATTAATATTTCTAAAATGACTAATATATACTAAAAATGTTAATTTGACATGATCGTCATTGATGTCAAAGCTTTCTACCAAAATCAAATTGGAAATGGAAAGCCTGACCTTTTAGTAGAAGAAGGAAGCCATTTGACAGAAATTCTATTCAGGAAATTCTGCAGGGAGTGGAAAAGGTCAAAAGCAGAGGGAACTATATTGAGTGAGAAGGTGTGGGTATTTGGCAGAAATTCTCACACATACAACATTTTTCACAAGTCATCCGGACAATATGTTGTTATTTAAAAGATGGATTTTGCACACTTGCACGTGTTTTCTGGCAGCCGCATCAAACTGACTTTGGATCTCTCATAATTGTGCACCAATCCTTCATTATTGAAGTCAGTAATTAGTCGATGTTTGTAATTAAGTCTCTCAACAAATTAAGAGTTATGAATTGTTACAGAAGTGGGACATCCGCATACAGGGTACGATGGATAAATTGCTGTGTAAATTACACAAAAATGAAACTAACACTGACATCTCAATTTAACATATATATTTACCAAAATTACACAAAAATATCTTCAAATACTAAAGAGTAAATTTATTCAATAAAATATTCATTGTCTTCAACTATGGCCCCCAGATGACATTGGAATCTCCTGCAACTCTTCTGGACAATCTTGCTGTTTATGTGGGTGAATGCTGCCATAATTCTTGCTTTCAATTCATCTTTGATGTTACAAAGACTTTTGTTGGTCTCTTGCTCAACTGCACCCCACACATAAGGGGGTTGCACTCTGGTGAATTAGGTGACAAGATGCTGTATGGCATGGTGCAAAGTCCTGTTGCTAGACATAGGGTCTTCCAGTAGCCACCCTCTTAACCCAGAGCAGCACTACCTTCTCAAGACACTTGATTTAGGCCTCTATGTTGAGTCTGAGGCCTTGTGGGAAGATGAATGGAGGCACTCTGCACTGTACTCAGATTGACACCCAAACACTCTGAAATGTTCTTATGCCATTTCCAAATTTCTGGCAGAGTGAATTGTGTCATGGTGCTCTTTTTTCTCACAGATGCTGCCCAACTGACAGTAATAGTTGTTCAGTCAGCAAAATAAAAATAAAAATATGTGCTTGCATGAAATTAAAAATAAATACTTCAGATCTTTTCCAAGATCATCTTCAGGGGTAAATTACAAAGTTTTTCTAATTGTGGTAAAATCTGAATTCTGTTGTGATGATGATTTCTAAAAACATTGGAATTTGCTCTGTTATAATTATTTATAAATTTTAAATTTTTAAATTTTTAATTCATCCATTGTAGTTGGGAAGATCATTCAATGAAACACACACAATATATATATTACAATTTTCTCAGTTCACTTCCCAAAATCTGATCAAATTACCTTCATATATATATATATATATATATATATATATATATATATATATATATATATATATATGTATATGAGGAAAATATATATCATTATCTCATATATATATATATATATATATATATATGAAATATATATATTATCTCATATATATATATATATATATATATATATATATATATGATAAAAATAAAGTTGTAAGGGTAAAAGTGGTCGATATCAGAGATTGAGTGTATGTAAATATAAAAGTAGTCCCTGAGGCACTTGCTTCTCTTTATATAATTGAAAACTTTTTTCGTGAAGCAGGCAGGACCTAATATATATATATATATATATATATATATATATATATATATATATATATATATATATATATATATATATATGGGGGAAATATATATCATTATCTCATATATATATCTATATATATATGATAAAAATATAGTTTTAAGGGTTAAAGTGTTCAATATCAGAGATTGCATGTATGTAAATATAAAAGTAGACCCCGAGGTCTGTCTCCTCAGGCCAATGTTATCAAGATGTCACCTTCTTGGCAAATTGATGATGATGAGATTTTAACCCATGTCACATGGTCAGAAGACTAATGCTCTAATCACTCAGCCATGCATCCATATATATATATATGGATAGATGGATTACTTCTGTCATGCTGGCGATTAGCTTCTATATGAAACTCACCCACAATTTGCTACCCATCTCCAGGTTGATTGAGATTCTGAGTTATGCTTCTCCTATATTGGTTGCAAACTAAGGCTAAGCAACACAGCCTGTCCTGCCTTTTACCCATAGCTGGGAGGAGAAGCAATGGGTATATTCCCAAGGGTAATTGCATGTAAGTGAACATTGACTTGAATTTGAATTTGAATCTCCAATTTCTTATTCTGAGCTGTTATCCATTTGACATTCTTTCATGTATATATATATAGCTATAAAAAGTGGACTTTGATATCAACACCTGGACATTATATTTTGTTTCATGCTTAAAAGCTAAAAGCAATCGTCAGGCCATATGTGTGGTGTTTTTGATCAACTATTTATATATACACGTCAGTGATGCATTGTGAGTACTCTATTTTATTCTTCTAATCGTTATTTTGGTGGGCAGTAGCAATTATGTTTTGAATTATTCTAGGGGATATTGAGTGGAAATAATTGTGGATCTGGATGCAGTTTTTTGGGTATTTCTAAAAACTTGAAACATAACTATTACTGCCCATCAAAATAAACATTGGAACAATACAATAGACTACCCACAATGTATCACTGACCTGTAAATATAAATAGTCAAGCAAAAACATAACATATATGGCCTGATCCTTGTGTTTAAGCATGAAACAGACTGTTGCCTCTGAGTTTTGGTTCAATGTCCAATTTTATATTTACAAACACTCTATGCCTGATATTGAGCAATTCAACCCATAAATATAGCATATATAGCATATATTAAAACTATATTTATATTTTATATATATATATATATATATATATATATATATATATATATATATATATATATGAGTTAATTATGAGTTAGTTATATTGTAGATCAAATGTGGGTTAAAATCCAACAGGATGATATGATAAAGAACAAATAGGATACGTTTATCAATCTAACATGTTTCACTTTTATTAAAGCTTCATTAGAAATTGAGACAAAACAGACAAAAAACAGAACATTGGTATTTTCAATTTTGTTTGGATCGATTCTCATTGGTCAGTCATGTATCCCATGCATTAAAACCATAGATAATTCTATATGTATGCAAGTTCATAAAAATTCTAGTATGTCTATGTGGGCATCAGATGGTAATGTGTATTTATAATTGTGTACATATTTTTTATATATATATATATATATATATATATATATATATATATATATATATATATATTCAGTTTTATTTATTATAATTACTAATTCGGTACTTGTGTCTTTTCTGACACCAAGATGATCAATTAAATTTCAAATTTAAATTGTTTGTCAATTTCATTATTTAAATTATTTTGAAATATTTATTTATTAGAAAATATTTTCAGTTCAAATACAGAAGTTATAAGAATGACCTTAAATTACCACATGTTTAGAAGAATGACCTTAAATTACCACATGTTTAGAAGAATGACCTTAAATTACCACATGTTTAGGTTTCTTACTTTTTACTTGTTATCATACACAAATGGAAATTAGCCCCCATGACACAGATTCCTCTTTCAGCTAAATTCAAATTGTACATTTGCTTGAACATTTTAATTCAATGACAGACATAAAAATATTTCATAAAAATTATTACAGAATATCCAAAAAGTTCGATAAACTTTTATAACTATCTGATTTTTTAGGGTTAAGTTTTTTTATCTCCAACATTATGATTTTATTGCTCAGCCTAGGGTTGGGAGTGTCCAGGCTGATTAGCAAGCATATGTATTATCCTGTTTTATTTCAAACTGTGCATATGCACGTGTGCTTACATGAAATGTCACAAGCATAGGTGAGTCACTCGCACACAACACAGACATATGCGTTATATAAAGACATGCAAAGTCACACACCATTTGTGTGTGATGGACAAACAATCAGTTTTTATCTTGTAATCTAGATTTTTATTAAAGAGCAAATGGACAGAGCAAAGGCTCAATTGTCATTTCGACTTAATTTTACTTTTATTTTTGTTTAATATTCAGGAAGTATTGAACATAAACAAGAAGATGGAAAACAAAATAAAGTTTTTGATATTTTATAAGTACAGTGTACTTCTAAAATATTCCATTATTTTTTGACAATGCAGGTAAACTAATTTCAATAAAAAAATAAAATACTTTCCATTCTAAACTCCTATTAAGAATGCAGGTATTTTGAGGAAACACTATTTATTTATGGTTGAATCAATGCACAAATTGTTTCTCCAAATTGCATTTATTTTATTGCTTTTATAGAACTCCATCAAATGGACTTAATTTTGTTGAAGACAAACAAAAGAATGCTCAACTGTTATGTAACATCAATCCTTCTATATGGTAATAAATGTAATTTCCTCACAGATGAAGATGAGACAACAGAGATGTTGTTTTATATGAGAAGGATGGGAATAAGGATTTTCCAAGCACAGTTTAGATGTGGCACAAGGTCAAAAGTATGGGGCAGCAAGTGAAGATTGAACTCACTACTCAGTCATAAGTGATCTAGAAAGACAAGCTTTCTAACCATTACACCACATCGGGGTGCCCAAGAAGGAAGGATGAGAATATCATGGATGGAACATGTGAACAATATGGAAGTTTTAAGGAAACATAAAACAAGACTTAGTATCAGAAAAAGACATGGAACACATAATGAGGAAAGGGAGCTTGGAGAATTTGAAACTCAAAGGATATATTGAAGGCAAAAAGGATAGAAGGAAACAGGGAATGACCTAGCTATCATGCTTCTGTGAAAGGGATGATAGAACAGGGAATTAAAAAGATAGTAAAGAAACAAACATTACTAACAACTATAAAGGACAGGAAGCTGTGAAGAGCCATGAGTAACATACCTAATGAACTTGTGTAAATAGGTGTAGAATAATAACTAATAATAGTAAGGGGGCAAAAATTGTGTAGAGCTACAATGTATAGGAAGGTGGAAAATCATGGCCAACCAGATCCTGAATGTAAATGGTACATAAAATAATTTGAGCAATTATAGAATTGTTGCTAAATATGAAATGCACTAATGATTTCTCTCTAAATTTGGTTTGGAATGCAAAGCAAAAAAAAAACAAAGAAAGAATTTCAGTCGGTGGAGATTAATCTTTGGCTATCAGTTCCAGTACAAAATCCTTCAATGTCAATTTCTACGATGGATTATGCAAGAAATTTGAAATAACCCAAACGATTTGTTGTATGCAAAGAGAAGCCAATATTTTTCTGTATGTCTCTGAATATACACATTTTTTTTTTTTTTTTATCTCAATTCACTATAGAAATGGTTCCCTGCTTGGCATCACAGAAGCACAGAATCTCATGAGAAATCAGAAGCATTAAAAGACAACAAATAAAAGCCAAAGACTCCAATAATGTTATGGTGCCAGATCAGAGAAAGAGAGATTCCTGCAATTTTAAGAGAAAAACAAGGAAACACTGAAACAAACAAACAAACAAGCACCTGCAGAGATTGTTCGACTCTCAAAACAAATCTGAAATTGGTAAGAATGATAAACGACTGCCAAACAATCTTTTTTCCCCTTTTTTTCTACTGGAAGAATTTGATATTTCTCTGGTCTCACCTTTCATAAAAAATTGGAAAATTTCTATGACTTGTGGGCAGAACTTGTAGCTTTGGTTTTATAAGTCACATTGATGCGGTGTTTGTTGAGATATTGGTTGATTGTTGATGTTTTCTTGATACGTATAGAGATTGTGTTCAGTATTTCTCCATCTTATCTATTTTGCTTATTTTCATCCCGTATTCCGTTACTCACACAGTAGCCATTTTTTCAAGATCAAACCATTTCATTCTGGTTTCTACAGCAAAATGGTAACAGTAATATTAACTGTTTCCCTATAAGGAAAAATTTGGCATTCATTAATCAAGCAGCCATTGCTGCTGCTTTCAGATGAAATTTATTTAAACAATTTTTCAGGAAAATAGGTTTTTTAAGTCCAGTGGTGGTTAATCTCTTTCTAGCATTGATGAGTGTTTCCTTCCTAACATTTTGTTCAAAGAAGTGTGGAATGTCAGCATCTTGATCATGCCATTATTTTCCTCTTATAGTTATATGTGCTAATCTAATTTAGTTGCTGCTGCTGTTGGTAGTCTTCAAATGATGTGATTTCTGTTATTTGTTGCAGTTCTTTGTTTGTGATTCTGTATCACCAGTTGACAATGTTCAAAGAAGCATGGTCTTCACCAAGACACTTAGGTTTCACTCACTTAAAGCCGTTTTTACCCATTAATCTAAGAAAGCAGTTCTATACAGCTGGCAGTTTAGATATTTCTGAACAGGTTTTTGGCACTACACATGACTTTTCAGGCTAATGCTTTGATTTTGTAGACATTTTCAGTGGTGGGAAAAACTACTGCCAATGCAGCCATTTCTACATTCAGTTTCCTTATCTCCAATACTAAATTTGTTATAACTGATTCATATGCCAATAGAACTGCACTTCTATGCAAATAAACATATCACTAACATCACCAACAAAGACAACAATAACATACAGAGGACAAAGGTCATTGTGAATTCTTGTACATATTTTCAGATGGGCATTGTAAAGTCTTAGTTGTAATAGATGTTAAGAATATTTATTGGTGTCTGGGATTAATATAGAAAGTTCTTATGATTTTAGAAATAACATATTTTAATTAAATATCTTGATGTCATTAGATATTATAAGCAAGCAATTGACACACAAACAAATCAAGAAATATATATATATATATATATATATATACATGTGTGTGTGTGTATGAATAGTAACAAAAGGAAAACTTAGCCAATGCGTTTCACTCTCTGATGGACTTTATCAAGGTAAATGTAAGGATTTTATTTTGCAACAAGTATTTATAAACAAAAGTAAAACTATTGTTTGTTTTTCAAAATTTTTAAATTTAAAAGACTCTCATAAATATACATCAGATTAACTGAAAAGTCTAGGTAAATTATGGTGGATGCTAAATGACATAATTTAATGTCTAATGAATAAAACTGAGTAAATGATATTGAAATGTTTTCAATTAATATTTAAATTATTTTAGTATGGGATAAATATATGTATTATATATTTTTAGACAATAGAAGGTTATCAATTTAACCATGATCATTTAATTTTTAAACATTTTTATAGTCATCTATATTGGCTTGGGAAAGAAGTAATTGTCTTAGGAATGGTGATATTTGAAAAAAATGTTGAAGTTAACATGTTGTAGCCATGTTCATAATTGAAAGTTGCTTTCTTTTTTATTATTAATGCTTCCATTATTTTTAACCAATTTTGTGGATGAATCTGTTATGTTTGTATTTTCCACAAGTATTTTATGGACAGAGGTTGGTAAGTTACTGTGTCTATTTAAATGGGTCCACACATGCTCACACACACATATAAACACACACACATATAAACACACACACATACATTGTAATATATAAAAAACAAAATATAACAAAATTGAACATCTATATAGTCTTCGTTTACTTTGTTTACAGAAATGCTCATATAAATGTATATATATATATATATATATATATATATATATTAAGACATTTTTATGTTTATACATTCTTTTTATAGATACGAATATTTAAGTAAATGCTCTGTTTGATAATATATTATAAAACAGCATTTACTTAAATATTTGTATCTATAAAAAGAATGTATAAACATAAAAATTATCTTAAAATAATTGTCGGACTTTGTCCATTTCATAATGTGTGACGTCATATATATATATATATATATATATATATATATGCATTTGGCTTGATGATTGCTTTTAACCATGGAACAGACTGCTGCCACTTGGTGTTAACCTCAATGTCCATATTTATATTTAGATATGCTCTATCACTAATATTGACTACCTTTGCCCATATATATAGCATACCTTAATAGATAGATAGATAGATAGATAGATAGATAGATAGATAGATAGATAGATAGATAGATATAAACAGGATGGATGGAAAGAAATGCCCTATTTAAATTGTTAATAACTTTATTAAGTATTGGTCAATTTTCATAAGACATGCTTTATTTTAAACAGTATATTGGTAGAAATAAATTACAGGGTTAGAATTCTACATCAGCATCAACATTGTTCACTAGTGTTTGTAATTGTCTGGGTAGATCTTTGAACACTTCCTGTACTTTTTGCACATTTTCTTCCAATCTGGATTTTGAAAGATGAATGCGTCTCTGGGTATCTATCACAGATCCCATCCACATCAGCTTAAAATGACATGCCACATATAAGTAAAAGAAGATCCTTTATTTAATATTTTAAAATAGGGAATGGTAAATACTATAGTATTAATATATTGGTGGATGGGATCACAAGTTGTTCAAAACCATGGACATTTACCATGAAATTTTCATATAATGCCTGTTCAGGTTTTAGGATGTAGGTTAGGCTGAGAACTTTTCAACATCTTCTCATATAATTGCAGATTTCTAAATAAGGTTGTACAGTTTAAAGGAAAAAAATCATTTTAAAAACTCAAAAGTCAAAAGAGAATCTGTCATAAATAATCACATTTAAAATGGAGGAAAATTTAATTTCATGACAGAAAATATTGAGTCATGAATAAAGATACAAATTTGTAATCAATAATTAAGCATTGTCAATAAATATGAGGAAACAATAATGATGATAAAATTGTTTCATTAATTTATTGTTAATAGACACAAGTATTAAAAATCAAGAGACAGAAAAACAATACTGACAAGTTTCAATGGTCAAGAGGGAAAAATATCAGACAGACTGTAATTAAAAGACCTTAGACTTACAAAAGCTGAATAAAAGAATTTTGCTGCTTTTAGTCCCTAAGCAATGGTCATCACATTAAAGTTACGTCTCAAATGAGTTGAACAACTGGAATGCATATGAGTGACAAGGAAACAATTTCATAGATTTAAGAAAATATTAAGAAACAGAAGAGAAGTGATTGCAACATAATATATATATATATATATATATATATATATATATATGACATATAATCAATTCTTAAATAATGAGTGTTTATAAGGAACTTGGGATCAGGCTTAATTTGAAGGTTGAAAAATTGTTAATAATTAGTACACACACATAAATACTACATATTCACAAATTTTAATGTTTTACACACATATACACACATATGCATGCACAGAGATGTACATATACAATATAATCTATGTTATTTATCTATTTATCTATCTATCTATATATATATATATATATATATATATATATGGAGTAATTGGTGATGGTTAAGTGTAATCAGCAAAATACTCAACCAATGGAGTTGACAAAATTCTCAATAAACAATAAGAAAAGGGAAAAAAATAACAGGGCGAAATAATGCTAAATAAACAATATATATATATATATATATATATATATAAACTATATATATATATATAAATATATATATATATATATATATATATATATATATATATATATATATATACAAATAAATCAAAAAGTAGACAAAGAACCATAAATAAGGAAAAAAGTAGTCAAGTTAAGAATGGTATTCACACGCAAAAGGAATACAGTCAAGAAAGAACAAAATGATGGCAGATGAGACCCAGAAGTGGTCCATATTTTGGTGAGGAAGAAATCCCAGCATGCATCTGTAGAATTTATCTATAAATTTGAAGTGTGGGGTGATCATTCCTATTGTATTGGAACCAATAATATAAAGGATTAATTACTTAATTGAAATGTAATCTCTATCTATAAAAGGCAGGATCTGTGTGTGTGTGTGTGTGTGTGTGTGTGTGTGTGTGTGTGTGTGTGTGTGTGTGTGTGTGTGTGTGTGTAACGAATGCACTGCTGCAATTTTCGACGGATTTGCACCAAAATTTACATGCACATGCTCCAAGTTAGCAGGAAGGCCAAGACTGACATTGCATTTCCCAACTCCCATCGATAGTGGAATTAATTGATTTATTTCATGCTTCTACGGCAGTTTTCATGTAGTTTGCGGCCATTTTGTACTGGCCAGAGTGAGAGCCAATAGCTGGCTGCCACAAATAGGCAGGAAGATTCTATTGGCCAGTGTGAGCGCCAACAGTTGACTGACATGAATGTTAACTAGCATGCAAAAAAAATCAATAGCTGCATTCATCACAAATGGGAAAAATTTAAATCTGCATGGCACTTTACTCCAATTGGCTCATTCACTTGCTTAAATTCAATGTTGATTCTGATTCCGCAGAACTGGGTTGGGTGTGAAAAAGTATTTGTAGTTAACATTCTTTTTTCATTTGGTTTTTCCAGTTACGAGTCCTTTTTTAAAGCTATATTTTTATATATACCATAAGAACATAAGAATCAACACTGCATCATGACTGTCAGTTTCATGAGTCACTGCAACCTTTTATATGTTGAGAAGACTTTGTTTGACAATGTCATTGAGGCATGAAATTGACAATCACCATACTGTGTTGATTCTTATTTCAATATTAAGCATTCTACCCAAATAATCATACCAAATTTTAAACAATACCCATACATGCATAAATACATACATAAATACATATATATATATATATATATATATATATATATATATATATATATATATATATATATATATATATATATGAATGTGTATATGCAAGAATAATGTATAGATTTCTGTTTAGGAAATGTTTGAAAGTTATTTTTGACATATCAGTTATTATTCCATAATAATTTCATATGACTTTTCTCTGAATCTTAGTTTTTTGATTCCATAAACCATATTCTTGATATATTCATATATATTTAAATGCCAACATCATCTAATTCCAATCCTAGTTGACCTAATTTATTAGATTCAAACAGTGATTGACTGAAATACACTCAACACTGAATCCCCCTCCCCCATCAGTTTTTGTTCTACTGATTTCTGCATGTTAAATTTCCATTAGTCTATTAAGAAAATCTCTTGATGACTTTTCCTTTTTAGGGTCTATTTTACCCTAAGAGCGCTTTTAAGAAACAACCCTAAAATCTTACTTCAGATACAAAATAGTTCATATGTTGATTTTTTTGATTTTGTGTTATTTAACATTTTTCTGATTCATTTCAATCTCTACATTGTTGACCTCTATAAATCATTCCTTTCCACAATTTTATGCACTCATTTTAGAAACGCATTTCGAATAAGCAAAAAATAAATTTTGCTCACAAATTAACTTTTTTAAAAAAATCCTTTGACGAATTTCCCATTTTTGGATTTGATTTTCTAGATTTTATTTTACTTTTCTTCTTCAGGTCTTGTGACTTTGTAATCAAGCTACGTATTTTCAGGTGCCAGGATTATACCCTGTAAAAAATAGATCAACTGAAGGGATTCTTTATCAAAAACCTCAAACTTTCTCTCTTGTATTGATTAAATGAACTAAGTTTCTTTTTATGAGTGATTTTAAGTAATTCTTTCTTGGAGAAATTCTTGCCAGGCTTTCTATATAATTGTCAGGCCACGAATGCTGTTAACAGACTGTCGCCTCTAAGTGTTGACTTCTATGTTCACTTTTATATATACGCACGCTCTATCTCTGATATTGAGCACTTTATCCCATAAATATAGCACATCTTAACACTATATTTCTTCATATATATATATATATATATATATATATATATATATATATTGTGTCTAGTGACGATTGAGTCTAGCATGAAATAGCCTGTTGCTTCTGAGTCTTGATTTCAATGTTCGCTTTTTATATATATATATATATATATATATATATATATATATATATATATATATATATATATATATAGTGGACATTGAAGTCAATACCCAATACACAATCACAGGCTTGATGAGGATGGAACAAACTGTCAGTGCAGGGGTGTTGACTTCAGTGTCCACATACTCTCTATTCCTGATATTGAGCACTTTATCCCATAAATACAGCATACTACCTATATATATATATATATATATATATATATATATATATATGCATTTTTTTACCAATTTATTTGTTTTTCCAAGTTACTGAGTCAATGAGTGTAGAATGTTTCCTTATAAGGAAACAGCTAATATTACCATTACCATATGTAAATAGACTGCACCACTATCTTTGCAGTAGGCTATAAATAATGAATTTTTAAAATGGAGAGCTTTTAATTTATGCCTGATGATTTCTATTCACATGAAACTCACCAAGAGCATGCATTAAACAGTAAGGAACAAATGTATATTTACATTTATTTTAGGTTAAAAATTTTAATTCTTATTTGAGGGAATTGTCACAGGCAAAAAAAAACTGAACAAAGAAAATTATTTTTCATCATACCTGATTATTAGCAAAAATAATGTTATTTAGACCAAGTAAAAACAGGTAGTTGTAGAGAGTCATGAATGTTCTACGCCACATCAAGGGAAGGAAACCCTTTTCAATGCTGGAAAAAGTAATAACAACTACTAGACTTGGGAAACCTGTTTTCATAAGAAAATTGTTTTAAGAGAAATATTTTATAAATTTCACCTGAAAACAGTACTGACTGCTTGGTCAATGAATGCCAAATGTTTCCTTATAAGGAAACGGCAGAATTTACCGTTACCATTGCCATCAGCAAAAGTAAACTGTTTTTCTCTTTCTCTCCTTCTCTCTCTATCTCTATATCTCTCTGTCCTTTTCTATCTCTCCCTTAGTCAAAGAATGACAAATGTTTCTTTATAGGGAAAAAGCTAATATTACCATTACCATCAGCAGAAGTCAAGAGTTTCTCTCTCTGTCTCTGTCTCTGTCTCTGTCTCTGTCTCTCTCTCTCTCTCTCTCTCTCTCTCTCTCATTTTGTATTTCTCTCTCAATCAATGAATGCCAAACGTTTTCTTATAGGGAAACAGCTAATATTACAATTACCATGAAGTTGTGGAGAGCCATGACACATAAAAATATACAAAATCAACTCATTTTATTTTTTATTTATAATTTATATATCCTCTTTAGTAACTTTATCAACTCAGAAAAGCAAAGTTTTCATTTCTTTAATTTGAGGTTAATAAGCAAATATTTCTGGGTTTTATTTCATAAAAGATTTTTTCAATTTTTTAATAATCTACAAAAATGAGGCACAGTGGAGTAAATGGTAGCAGCTCGGATTGAGGAATCGAAGAGGCGAGTTCAAGTTCCAGTTGAATCAATTACATTCACTTAGATGCTAATACCCTTGGGAAACATATGAATCCTCTTCTTCTCCCTTCAGCTATGGATAAAAAGCAGGACAGGCCACGTTCTATAGCCTTAGAATGCAACTAGTCTACTGCAGAAAGAAAAGGCAACCTACTGCGGGAAAAAAATCTGCTTCGTCAGTCATGTATCTTTCGATACATGATCGCCAATGCATGTATTACACACAGCACATAACTGACTGACAAAATATGAGGGTTTTTTGTAACAATAGAAAATAAAGTTTAAGAGATTTTGCCTTTTCTGATGACAAAAAAAGGGATCCTGTAAATGAAAAGAAATCAAATGAAAATAAATTCCAAATCCCAGTTTTCTTTAAAAGGAATAAATGATTGAATTGATTAAGCTTCTGATTTATGGCAAACCATCTTCCTTTCATTTCATCACTGGCAACTTATAAGATATAAAAAGAAAGCAAGTTAATAAGACACTTGCCGTTATTACTGCCCAGGCTGCTTTATCCATTATCACTCATATAGATGTCAACAGTAAATCTTTGCATTTTGATATCTTTCAATAATGTTCTCTGAGTTTCTAGCTTTGCTTTCATTTGTTATTTTCTGCAAGTGACAGAGAAAATAAATTATCATCATAAAGAATTTTTTTTCTTTTGAATCAAAAAAACTATTTCTGCCTGATATATTATTTACACTTAATGCTCCACAAAACTTTCAAAAGATTTTTTACGGTCAATTCATAGAGTTGTTGCATTTATTACCAGAATTTATTAATCAGTTTTCAACATCCTCGGGGAGCAAAAAGCCTGGCTTTACTTTACAATCATTTTTTTTAACAGAGAAAATTAGAAAACCATTTTTCTTTGAGGAAAACTTTTGTCAAAATTCAGCAGAGAACAGATTAAGGGATTGATGTCAGAAACAAAAAAGTAATTTTTATAGTTTTCTTTGACTTTAAAATCCTGCAATCAATTAATATTATGTTTGATGGGAAAATACTTATGAAAAAATCTGAATCATAATTTTTTTTCTGATCAACATTTATTTTGCTAAATAAAAGGTTTTTACTATTTTGCCTGAAAAACAAATATACATTTTTTCCTGAAGTGTAAGAGATAAATTGTTGATCTGATGCACATGTCATTTGAAGATGATGATGACAAGCAGGTTCCATGGAGAATTCTTGCAACTGAGTTGAGGAACACAAAGTAAATCATATTTTAATAATATAAAAGAAGAATGTAATTATTTACAGATTTAAATGTTATTGCTTTTTCATTTATGAATTTCTACATGACTTATATACTGTACTGATCACTTTAAAATGCAAACACCTATTTTTCAATGCAAAATACATAAATATATATTTCATGTAAATTACAACACTCCCATTGTATTCAGTATGGAATATATGAAACAGTCATTTTTCAGTTTGCCTGATATCTTTCTATGCAGAGAATTATAAAAGCCAGTTTGATCTAACCATAAATCCTTACCATTCATGATGCATGGCTACACTCTCAATGAGGCCCCTTGTTTTGAGCATCTTTTGAAATTCAAATACATTCCAGACCTCAAGTCGAGTTCATATATACAATCCATCGCTAAAGTCGCTGGAAAAACGTTTAATTCCTTATTCTATTCCAGAAAGTATCTGACACCACCTACCAGGCTCTATCTTGACAAAATTCAGATCAGAAACCAAAAATAGAATATGGTTATCATATCTGGGATGGAGCTATCTAATCTTCTCTTTCCAGCCTTGACAGAATTTAAAAGCACCTACTAGGTAATTAATTATTTTCCACTCTATACTCCCTCTCCCCCCACAGACACAATGTTGCAAGCTTGATTGATATTTCCATGGAAAAATATTCTGAGAGATTACATTCCCTAGATCCACCAGTTCAGACATCATGCCATGCCATATACACAGATGCAAATCATCCTTCTTCTCTTCATATTCCATTTGTAAGAAGGAAGTTCCATTCAACCAGCTTCTTTCCAAGAACAGATACTTTATGGAACAGATTCCTGAGAGAAGAATGCTTTCCTGAGCACTACAATCTTAACCTCTTCAAGACTAGGGTCAACCAATTTCTATAGGATAGATATATCCTCATAATACTTCCTCCTCCTACATCCAGACAACAACCTCATCTGGTAACCTTTTGGATTTGTATTGGGTGAACATTTCAAAAAATAATTTAAAAAATAAAAGTCTAAATCCTAAATCTTTAGTTATTTACCAATTAGGCAGTGATAAGACTTTTTAGCCCTCACTCCACTAATCTACTCGTCAAATATGTAGGCTAGCAAACTGATGAAAAGTAAGTTAACATAGGAAGTAATTCTAACCAAATTAAAACATTTATATAATACAAGGAGGTGCTGAAAAGTTATCAGTCTGATCCACTTCCTAAAATCTGATAAAATTGATTTCTTTTACAAGAGCTTCTTGGCCAGGTTAAGAACTTTTTAACACCCGACATACAAGATGATCATTTATAAGAGGGAGTTATTTTGGAGTTTGGTCCATTGCTCTATATAACTACTTCTTTGATACAAATAAACAAAATTACCAAAATATTACATTTATTCATACTGACCCCCCTCCCCCCTCTTGACCACTACATTCTAACATCAGCATGATTGTTGGTTCTTACACACAGATTTTTGCTTTTGGCACAAATAAATACAATACATAGATAATGTTTTTATTTATTGCCAACAACTTCACAAAATATAATTCTTTCCTTCAGAAAATTATCCCCTCTCCTCAGAATTGAAATTTTTCTTTATATCAATCAGTTATAGTTGCAGTAGTGAAAGGTCTGCCTTCCAAAAATATAAGATCATCTTGTGTAAAGCAAAATTCTGATTAAGGCAGAGTTACATTTGAACTTTCTTAAAACTTATTTATATTCATTGAAAAACAAAGAGACATAATTATTAATAAGTCTGAAGCAAAGAAAGATAATGGGTTTTAGATGAATATTGAAAACATTAACTTTTGGAAATGTTAGTTAACCTTGAAAATAGTTGGAAAAGAAATTAGAATAATGCAGAACCTATACTGACAGCAAACCACCTACATCCAGATAGAAAATGAATTCAGAAAATATAGAAAAATAGAAAGGGTTGTAAGACAAGGATGTGTCTTCTCACCAGACTTATTTTAACTTTACTGTGAGGCAATTCTGAGAGAATTAGAAGTCCTATCAAGATTTATTATTAGTGACCACAATCTTAACAATTTAAGATATACAAATGACACAGTATTGATAGCAGACATAGAAAGAAAGCTATGAATATCCTAGAGAAGTTAAGGAAGGAAAGCGAGAAGAAAGGACTAAACATCAATTGAAAGAAGAAACAATGCACGTTTTTTAGCAAAAGAAACAGTCAAATTACAAATTGGAAATATGGAAATCAAACAAGTACAGCAATTTAAATATCTAGGAAGGATAAAAATATAACACTGAAATCTAAAGGCGCATTGGGGTAGTGAATTATGCCTTCCAAAAGTTAAGCAAACTATTAAGCTACAGAAAAATTTTGTTAGAAACAAAGAAAAAAGTACTGAACTGTCATGTAATATCAGTCCTACTATATGGCTAGACATTCTCCTCACAGATGAAGAAGAGATTTGAAGCAACAGAAATGTGGTTCTACACAAGGATGCTGAAAATAATATGGACTGGACATGTGAACAACAATTAAGTTTTAGAGAAAATGTAAAGAAAAAGGACACTTATACTTAACATCAGGAAGAGAGTTAAAATTTCTAAGGTACATAATGAGGCTTGGAAATTTTGATATTCACAAGACAGATTGAAGGCAAGAGGGATAGAGCAAAACAGCACATAACCTACCTAGTGAGCTTGAGTGAATGGATGGTGGAACAAGGTTTAGGAGAGATATTAAAAAGACAAAATTATTAAAAGTTACAAAGAGGAGGAAATTGTGGAGGGCCATGATTGCCAAAGTCCTGAAGGGATACAAAACATTGAAGAAAAAGAAAATACAAACTTTTAGTATATAAGGAGGCAGATAAAGAATTTGGTGCCAACAAGAATATTGTTTAAATATTAGTGGATATAATATGGTTTTTATGATTATTAATAAAACAATGAATATTGTTGCTGCTGCTGTTGCTGCCGCTGCTGCTGCTGCTGCTGCTGATGATGATGATGATGATGATGATGATTACACTGGTAAAAGATATAAAATTATGATGTTTACAAAACATGAGCAAGACACTTTAATAATGCTATTTACTCGCAATGTGTTATTTTTAAGAACCTCTCTTAGAGACCTCAAGGAGTCACTGTTTAAATTAAGTCCCAAGAACTATAGCATCTTTATTTTTAATCTTTTATGTTTTATCCTTAGATGTATTCTTCTGGAAGAAACGCCAATGATTTCACTGAAAAGATCAGTGACTGTCAAAGGCTGGTGCAACAAAAAAGCAGTCACTCATCGAAATATTATCATCCAAATTCAATATGGCATCTCATCATTTATGGCAGAGGTGAGTCAAAGATCATTATTCACTGCCATGTCTTCAAGAAAGTGGCAGTGACGGCAGCAATTGGATTGGTCTTTTGATGGACTAATCAAAGAGAAATGCATTCAAGCCTTCAGTGATGGCCGATGTGACACGGATGATAGTTGCAACTCCTTGTTTTCTCTCATTTTTGTCTTTGGCTTTCAGATGATACAGCGTTAAAATGATTGCTTACCCAGGCATGACAAGATGGGAAATTGTAATTCACTTCAATTTGAGATGAAAAGAATTTGCTTTGATTCCTTTATGTGTGTGTGTTTGAATTTTGAATTTTTATGACATTTTGTTTCACTTGATTTGATTTTTCTATTCTTTTTGTTCATCTTTGCCATTTATCTGACAGAAATTCTTTGAAAGAAATTGGTATCACTTTACTCAATCATTACTGAAAGAAACTATATCATTTCCTGGAGACATCTCAGATTTTCTACTCTTTGACAGCATGAACAAAAAAGGCACTTCTGTGAAAGAATGGCAAAAGTCATTCTTTTATCAGTGAAGTAATTTTTCAGAGAGCAAACACTTGAGAGAATCTATTAAAATTATCTCTTTCCAATTTGCAATTTCAAGCTTCTATCAATGAAGAGATATTTCAGAAAGTAAACACTTGCAAGAATCTATTAAAAATGTTTCTTACCAATTTGTAATGCTAAAGTTCTATCACACACTGAGTAGATGAGAGATAACAATTTTTATCACCAATAATTGTATTATACTCACTTGTTTTTAGCAGGCACATGAATAATGTGAGCAGGGCTTATGTGTATATATACATATCAACAGTGTGGATACAGGAATCAACACTGTATGGTGAATGTCAATTTCATACTTCAATGCAATGAGAAGACGAAGAGATTTTGGTTTGAAAATACCACTGATACATGAAACTGACAGTCACCATTCACTGATGATTCCTCTGTCTACATTGTCTATATCAGTGCTGTTACTTAAAAAGTTTGAGAAACAACACACCTAGGAGCAATATAGGAGCAACACACCTAGGAGCAAAGGAAAATATCACAGCACCCTTGGCAACATTTTTAAAAGGAATACATATAAATGTTATGAAATAAAACCATAGAATGAAAAAAATACACACACACAAATATGAACTTAGTTTATTTTAATCTTTCTATTCAACTATTTATGCAGCTTATTTAACGTAAAAACTGTGCCTGGTGTTTTTTTGCAATGTTTTTTTGAATATGCGATAAGCAGGCCCTCATTTCTTTTTCAGTTGAGCGTAGTTTTTCTTGCTTCTTATTTTTATGTTATTTATTGAGAAGCCTAATTCACATAAATAAGAAGTAGAAAATAGTAATAAAACAAATAAAGCCTTTTTAGCTAATGTGGGATAAAAAGTTATATCACGGAACACTTAAGAAGATTGCACAGCGCACACTAATGTTTGAGATTCATTGGTCCATAAATGATCTGTCTCCAATATTGAATAGTCATCCCTTATAAATATATCAAGTTTTAAACAAGATATATATATATATATATATATATATATATATATATATATATATATATATATGTATATATGATATTATAATTATAATTTTTTAAAAATATGTTTCCATTGCGACACAGAAATTACTGTTTTGAAACAAAACTTAAATCTTATCTTAAAATTAAACTTAAAATTTGAAGCTTCATTCCATTTTCAAGTGATGCTGAGAATAAACCTCAAAAAAAAATTGATTTACTCTATTTATAAGCCAAATAGTATTTTATACTTAAGTTGGCGTGGTAATGAGAATTCAGAATTTTTTATTAAGGGTGTGTTGGCTTTTTTGACAAATGAAAATACAAGTATAATTTTTATGCAGCAAAGTCGATTAAGGTTACGTGGAGGGGTAGAGATTTCTGTCTATTGATACTGACTTCCTTTTATGCGAACGTGTCATCAATGTCTATTTTTTTTTATTTTGAGTTATAATACAATATATTTGGCATTTATATTTTTTTATTACTTTTCTTGTATTCTGAAGCTACATCAAGATTTTCTTAAAGACATGTTCAAATATGATTAAGTCATATTTATATTAATATTTTAATTTATAAAGATCTAAAATACTATATTTATTTTATTTATGATCAAATAATAGATGTTACTTCATTACTATCCTTAAATCAACTGTTTTAAGCATTGTTCTAAAGTTCAAGAATGAAAATAACATTGTAAATAAGTTTGGTTGTAATAGAAAGTATAAACTGCCAACCAAAACAGAATGTAAAGTTCTAAGAATTTTTGCAAATAACCCAAATAATATATTGTTTTCCTGAAGAGATTTCTGGATTAATTTACAAGGATCATTGACATCAATAAAGCTTTAATTATTCTTCAATAACAGATTATTTAACAGCTTCTTTAATCTTGTTTCAAACTGACAACTAATATTTCATAAGCATCCTCTTTTTTCAATGTACAATTTACTCTTAGTAAAACTTCCTGTTTCTTTTGCAGAGAAACAACTGTAAAGCATAATACTCTTTTTTTATGTGTTTTGTTGAAGGGATGTACCTGAGCGAGCATCTGCAATAGCCACCCTAGTAGATGGGTATCCTTGAATACGAGTGGCCAGCTATTATATATATATATATATATATATATATATATATATATATAAGGATGCGTCAACAAGTGTGTAGCCTAACATATAGGTATTAAGTGAATTTAACCTAAAATGTTTTTAACTCTTTAATTTCTATAATACTATAAGGTATGAGAGCCATGTAAACTAGAATTTTGCTTTGAGAATCAGTTTAATTATCAGTGATTTCTCAAGAAATCTACTTTGTTCCTATTCACCAACCTATTTATAAAAACATTAACTCGTTGATAGTTGCCATATTGCAACAACAGACACATTTTCTTTTCCAACCAGTACTCTTAATATTGTAGATGTTCTATTTTCTTTTCTGTAAATAAAATTTTACAGAATATATGATTTCAGTGTCTTGAAGCAATGGTATTATAAAAAAAGTGAATGGTTTTTTGAGAAGTGCCATCATATTCTTTGAGAAAGCTTGAAAAACAAGATATAAAGTAGAAATAATATTTTAAGAGAATGCATGTGGAATTTTTCTATTCAGACAATTCAGTAGAAAAATTTTCAAATTTCTTTTTTACTTTTAATCACAAATATATAATTTTTAAGTGAAAGTGAAATTTTAAAATTTAGTATTATTAAATATAATGAATTTAAAGTTGTAGTTGAAATTGTTTCTTTAATATCTTTTCTACTTATTTTTCTCATATTTTTAGCAAATATTTTATTTAAAACCCTTTGATTTGTAAGTTTATTCCCTGACTACATATGTATTTAATCTCTCAGACAATGACTGGAGACACAAATGATCTAAATGGTTTCAGAGATGATCGAGTTCTGAAAAGAAATCGAAATGAATTTCATCATGTTGGGTTTTTTGCCAAGACATTAAATAGAAAATCTGAAAAACAAACAAACAAACAAACAGTAACAACAGCGCCATATTCCATATCATAAAAACAGGGAGAAATAAAAGGTTGCAAAACCTGGCTACTTCTATGAAGCCAAAATTGTGAACAAGTAACAGAAATTTGAAATTGTTCCAGAATTTCCTAATCTTTTAATACAAATAAACAAAATCCTAAAATTAACCTTTTCCTACAATTCCTATTTAATAATAACCTTTCTGCTTCTGACAACTCTTCCGGAGATTGACAAAAATTGGAAGAATATAATCATCGTGTATCCACTACAAGACCACTGGTTTTACTTGATGAAGACATTGATGCCACTACAGATGCCCAACAATTGCAAAGTTGAAAGAACGCTGTTTATACAAGAAGAAAGAATCTAGTTTGCCATTTACAAACTTTTATAAATGGCTTACTTCAGAGAAAACAAAATAACTTTGTTATAGGAAAACGGTTTCTTTTTCCTCTTATATTGTTTAAAGCAAATACAGTTCCCACTGCTTGTCGTCAAAGCAATCGCCTTCGTATTTCTTTTTACTTTCCTTTGTTTCAAGGCAACAAACAGACCGTTGGCAAATGTTGAAGCAAAGAAAATCTGGCTTTCATACCTATTCACACAGAAAAATGAAGAAAACTATAAAATGCTTTTTATTACTAAATGGCAAGGATGCTTTCTCGTGACGATGTTGATACCTGGAAACTCTACACCCTTTTTTATTCGGAGAATCTAACTTGGAACCACAAAGGTATCACCCTGGTCATATGATCCTAGCTAATCCAATCATATTACCAAATTTAGATCATATGGCATGATCAGATTGTTAACAAACCTTTGATATTTTTTTGTTCTGAAGCTATAAAAGAATCTAGCAGTTTATTGTTTGTTTTAAATGTCATTGCATTTCTTTTCTATCATGATTATCATTATTATTACCAAAATTCTTTATCATTACGTTAAAAGATTTATTTCTTTAGTGATGAAAAAACTATGAGCTTTTTGGTAAGACTATATTCACATTTTTAAAAGTTACATTTGTCTTCAAAATCCAGTATTGAGCCAAATAAATAAACATTGTAAGGAGTTTAATCCCTAGATACTTGTTTGTCTAAAAGACAGAGTATTTAATAAGTAAATACAAATACCGATTTCCATTTTATCCATCTAGTGAAGTTCTTTAACCAGTTCTTAATTTCAGCGCATAGGTGATCATGGCTCTCCACAACTTCCTGTCCCTTGTAGCTCTTAATATAAACTTTGTCTTTCTGTTATTTCTCCTATGTCCTGTTCCCCCATCCATTTACTCAAGTGCACTAAGTATGTTAGGTTTTGTTTTCTGCTGTCCCTCTTGTCCTCTATCTGTCCTGTGAGTATCAGATTTTCCAAGCCCTTCTTCCTTACAGAAAGCTCAACTGTCTCTTCCTGATGTTAAGTATTAGTATCTTTTTTGTTTTCATTTTCTCCAAAACTTTGTTGTTGTTCACATGTTCAGTATACAGTATCCTCATCATCCTTCTGTAGAATCCCATTTCTATTGCTTCAAGTCTTCTCTTCATCTTTTAGGAGATCGTTCAACACTCTATGCCATATTCTGATATCACATAGCAGTTTAGTACTCTATTCCTTGTTTCTAACAAAATTTTCCTATTTCTAAGTACACTGCATTTCTTTTGGAATGCTTCCTTGGATATCCCAATATGCTTTTGGATTTTAATATCACTCTTTCCATTCACTGTTGAAACACGTCCCAGATATTTAAATTTTCACACTTGTTTGATTTTGATATCTCCAATTTCCAATTCGTACATTGGACTCATCCTTTTGCAAAGAAAGGCATTCACTTTATGCAAAGTTGTTTTTGGTTAATTGTTTATTCTTCATTTGGAATTTATCAGTAAATGACTGTTTACAGAAAAAGACTGAATAGGAAGATATTTAACAAGCTTGTGAAAAGCTCAGTTCCACCAAATAATTGAAGATAATTGTTTAAACAGATGAAGAAACTTAATCTAATTTTTAAGTGACCCTATTGGATGAATAAATGACTTTAACAGGTAGTATATTTGTATCCTTGTAAAATCAGCTCTTATTCTTTCTGCTTCAAATGAACCATGTTAGCAACATGGCTTTGTTCACCAAGGCCTTCACAAGAAGCAGCAATCTGAAACGACAATTCTATTTATCATGGTTTGCAACTCTATTACCTTTATCCAAACGTATATTATTCTTCTAAATGCCACATTCATCAAACTTTCCATTACAATCATCATCTCCATTTCTGTCTGTTAAATCTTTGTCTTTTTTACTTCAATTTGCTAACACTCTCTCTCCATCTCTTTCATTCCCTCTCACTCATTCCCTTTCTTTCTCTCCTCCTCTTTTCTCCCTCCCTCCTTCCCTTCTTTCATCTCTCTCATTCTTCCTTTCCCTCTCTCTCTCACCCTCTCCCTCCCTCACTATGCCCCTCTCTCCTTCTCCTTCACCCTCTCCCTCACTCTCTCACTCCCTCCCTCCCTTTTCCATCTCTCTCGCTCTCCTTCTTCCTTTCCCTCTCTCTCTCTCTCTCTCATGCTAACTGCTTCATCATGTCTTTTTCCATTCTATTCGAACTTTCATTTAATCTATCTTACCCTCTCTCTCTCTCCTTCCCTCCACCTCTCCATCTCTTTCCCTCTATCTCTCTCATCCTCTACCTCCCTCACTGTTCCTCTCACTCCTTCACCCTTTCCCTCTCTCTTACACCCTCTCTCTATCTCTGATGCTAACTGCTTCATTGTCTTTTTTCCATTCCTTTTGAATATATTTAATCTCTCTCTCAGCCTCTCGCTCCCTCCCTGTCTTCCCCCACTCTCTCCTTCTCCCTCTCTCTCCTCTCTCTATCTTCTTCTCCCTTTCCTTCATGCTTCCTGCTTCATTGTCTCTTTTTCCCATTCTTTTGATCTATCAATCTATCTAGCTAACTAGCTCAGTCAATTCAAAACTATTTATCTATTTTTGTCTGTTCTCAACATTCATATCTATTTCATTTTATTTGTATGTATCTCAGTTAGCACATTATCTATCTATCTACCCCAGTCTGTTTACATCTATCTATCTATCTCAGTCTGTTCATATCTATCTATCTATCTATCTATCTATCTATCTATCTATCTATCTATCTATCTATCTATCCCAGTCTGTTCACATCTATCTATCTATCTATCTATCTATCTATCTATCTATCTATCTATCTATCTATCTATCTTATTTACTTTTTTGTGACAGTCCCTCTTAGACTCTATTGCTTTCTCATTAAATTTTCTTTTTTACTTTTTACAGACATTATTTTGTTTGGAAGTCATTTTACGATTGGTTTGTACTTATAAAACTCAAAGACCTTTTGCTGCTTTGAATTTTTCTACTTTTCATTCAATACCTCTTGAATATTAAAGTAAACAAATGACATTCACTATTGAATAATAATAATGGTATTTTATTCAAGTTCAGAACATAAAAGTCTATTTCTACTACATCACCAGAAGAGTCCACTAAATGGTGATGGCTGAATTAAAGTGGATGTTTATGTTATGTTTATATTTTTGACAATATAACAAAGTAATACATACATACATACATATATATATATATATATATATATATATATATATATATATATATATATATATATACATACATATGAATGTAGATTGCTTTTTATATTTGTGAATATTTATTCTGGCAACATACACATGCATTCCATTATCTTTTATTATTTTTCTTTTTTCCTTCCTTCTTTTTTCTTATTTTCTTCATTGCAGTTTCATTTATTTTGGCTTCTCTGTCTCCTTCTTTCCTTCTTTCTTTTCTAATTGAATGTAAGACTGCCTCTTTCTTATCTTATTCTTTCTTCTTCTCATTTGCTTTATATTTTTCCTCCTAAAATGAGAATTTCATTTCTCTTTTTTCTACTTCTTTCTTTCTTTCTTTCTTTCTTTCTTTCTTTCTTTCTTTCTTTCTTTCTTACTTTCTTTCCCCCTCTGCAGCTGCTAACAGAATTCATACAAACCAACAGCACCCCCAACCAACTCACACTTTCTAAGTTTCTGTTCTGAAAGCCATGCAGTTTTCAGCAATAAGGGATAAAATTGACGCATCCTTCCCCACCCCTGCATCATTACAGACTCCACCCCTATTTCTAGTCAACTAATGTAAATGGGAAATTTTACTCAATCTGACGCTTTTTGTTTAGTAAAAAGCAAAAAGTGGCATCAAAAGAAAAGCTTCTTGCTGCAGAAAAATTAGTTTAAAAAAAATTTTGATGTAAAAAGATGAATTCATTTGACAAGGGATTAAAATATTTTCAGTAATTTGCAAAGAAATTTCAAGTCTAAAAATTGGTCCCACTTAATATCCCAACAACGAAAGGAAAAAAATGTTTTTAATGTGTATGATGTAATATTCAAATTGCGGTAAAAGAAAGTGTAAAGAACTTTTTCTGATTGACTGCAGATATTTTGACCTATTTTGCATAAACATTCATTCAGAGAATTTCACTGTTCAACCTCCAGAAGTCCCAAATCATTTGAAATTATTTTCTTACCATTATTGACCATTGAAAATAGTGTTCTTTATTGTTTTTTACCATTCTTGACCATGAAATAGAGTTCTGAAATGTTTGCCAAATTTCACTCAATAGTGTAAACACACACACCCATAAACACACACACACACATATATATAATTTTGTATAATTTTATATATAAACAAACAATATTTAGAAAAATATGGCAAACTGGAAAATTTCTTGTGTATGAAACTTTATTGATTTATTCTTTGAATTACTATTTTACAATACATATATGTTTTTATATATATATATATATATATATATATATATATATATATATAATATATATATATATTTTACTAAAAGAGCTGTTGTCCTTGCCATCCTTTTGTATGGCTCAGAGTTGTGGACTCCATACAGGTACCATATATGCCAGCTGGATATTTTCTATAAAAGCTGTCTGAATGCCATCTGTGGAGTTAACCTTCAAGATACCAATCTAAC
Source organism: Acanthosepion pharaonis (assembly GCA_903632075.3). Classification (NCBI taxonomy): domain Eukaryota; kingdom Metazoa; phylum Mollusca; class Cephalopoda; order Sepiida; family Sepiidae; genus Acanthosepion; species Acanthosepion pharaonis. The sequence continues at coordinate 1,291,121 of CAHIKZ030004140.1, forward strand.
ATAGACCTGTTTAACAGGTGTAATATTGGAGGAATTCGGACTTTTCTCATACAGTCTCAGTTACGGTGGACTGGTCATGTCTTGAGAATGTCTGATGACAGGATACCCAAGATCCTAATGTACAGCCATTTAGATCAGGGCTACAGGAATGTAGGATTCTTATAGCTAAGATACAAAGACAAGCTGAAGAGCAAATTGTCAGCTGTCAATATACCACATAACACCCTTGAGTGCTTAGCCTTGGAGCAGGTAGAATGGAGATCAACATGTTTTAGTGGACTCAGCAGTTTTCAATCTGCTTGTCTGAATCATCTTCAAGAGCAAGATCTAGAAGGTCAGCCAATCTAACAGTGATCTCATCCCACAATCCTCACTCTTTCTCCATATGTCGCCTCTGTATATATATATTGTTATCCCATATATATATATATATATATATATATATATGGAATAACAATATATACATTTTTTATATATATCAAGAACAATTTTAAGAGAAAGAATCATGACAAAGGGGAAATAGTAGAGAAAGAGATAAAAAGTGAAAGATGGAGATTGTTATGATGTGTAACATGTACTGAAAGTCAGAAAAGAAAATTGATTGAAAATCTTAAAAAATACATTATCAGCAAAGTGAATGAATATATTCTCCATAGCCTGAAACAGCTGAATTTTGATCTGAAACTTTTACTGTATAATGTTCAATCTTTGTAATTGACATTAACCACTGACAAGGATGAAGGTTATATTGAAAATATTTCTTTGTATAAAATCAGTATTTTTCATTATGAGGCTGTGGATTTACTGATGTAATTTTGCACTGACCAATATTTCTTAGTTGGAGAAAAGATTGAAATTTATCTTTTTATGATTTAATAAAAAATGAAAAGTAATCAGTTTTATTTATTTATAAATGATTAAAATGAATATGGCAAAGAAGCCAATCTCTGTCATTTCAGATGCAGATTAAATTTATCATGATGATTGCTTTCATATTTCTTTCTTTTCATTCAATGTTATTATCTTATTTGTGTCTGATTCCCTCTCACTGACTAAACTCATTTTTCCGTCTCCCCTTATTTGTGTATATCCCATTTCTCTAGTCTTTCTGAAATCAATCAATCAGATTGGGCACGTCCATATTTAACCCTGTCACCTTCATGGCTAACTCCATCACGTTCTCCCAGTTTCCTCTTTCCTCCTTTCTTTTGGCTACTTGCCAAAGAGTAAGTCATTCCCACCAGCCTCAAACCATTTCCAAAGTCTGCAGAAATGACAGAGTTATCTCCCTTAAAAAGGTTTTTTCATTTTATACCTGACCATTTTATCTGTTTCATCATCGTGATGATCTTTTCTCATGTGTTTTCTAGGAAACTCTGCTTAATATTTCTCATCTGCTTTGCAATCTCCTTTTCATATTTTCTCTTATGTCAAAAACTTAGCAATGGTAAAAATTCTCTATCTACATTATTGCCTTTCTTGCCACACTGTCCCCTTTGCAAAACCAATGTCGCTGCTCTTCTCTCTTTCAATCAAATTATTTTCTCACATTCCCTTTCTCCTACCTTGCCAAAATATTAAAAGTGCTCATGTTTTTGTCTTCAGAAACGAATATTCAGGGCTTTCATCCTTTTTTCCCTATTGTGTATTATTTATCTGTAGGAGACATCAGGTTTTTTCATTGGTTAACCTTTGATACTTTTCCACTTGGCTTTTTTATGTTCATATAAAAGCAAAGAAACTCATAATTTCATATAGTTATTTTCTGAACTTATTAAAAAAAAAAACTTTATTTGCAGTTGTAATAAATGATTTGTTCAAGTAAAGCTGATTTCAGAATAGTTTTCAAGAAAATTTTACAGAATGTCTCTTTATAATAAACATAAAGTTTATTATTTTCATTTCTGAAATTAATTCATATAAATCTATTTATTGAGATTATTCCTCAGATTTATTAGCTTAACAATAAAATCTATATGTGATATAGTTTTGAAATTAATACCGTATATACTTGAGAATATGTCACTTTTTTTCACCAAAATTTCAATAAAAATCAGGAGTGTAACTTATCCACTTTGACATCTTAGAGAATTTGAAGTAGACTATGGCATATCAGTAGTCCAGGTGAGTACCCTGGGCTTAAGCATAAGCAAGAGCAAGGGAGAAAATTCATTTTTCCCAAAATTTTGATTTTATGCAATTGACTTTTCCAAAAGTACCGCATCACACGTCAAATAAAAGCGCTCAATTTACACTGCTTATATTTACCATTCATTATCTGATGCATGAGGAAAGACGATCATTTTCAAGTGATTTTAGGACTGAAACAATTGCCAGTATCCACATTTTGTGTCTAAAAAGAGCAGCCCCACACTCGATAAGTAAATATGCAATTACAACCAATCATTTTTCTTATGTTTTAATGTATGTAAGCAAAGTTTTGAAATAAAGATGAATATTTGAAAATATTTAACAAATATCTGTTATATTTATGTTAAAAAAGGGCCATGTAACTCCCCAGATTATAGTGCGACCTATCTGTGAATCAACCACAAATACTCACTTTGACAATCCCAAACTAAGGGTGCAACCTATCTACTGGTGCGACCTATCCACAAGTGTATATGGTACTTACTATACATGTAGGTAAATAATACAATATGCTGGATTTTGTGGTGTGTATTTAATACTTATATTCCTTACTGTAGACAGAGCCAGAAATATGATTTGTGGCTAAATTATTTGATGTTGCCAGATTCTTGGCAGTTTCACCCCCCAACATAAGAATAACCTTGCAGCAAATAATATATCCTCTTCTGATACACATATGTAAATGAATTTCAATCCAGAAACATGATACATAAATTATTCCCTTGCCTTTGATTTATGTTTGCCTTTATATTTCAAGAAATATGGTTGATATATCATGCAGAACTTATTAAATGCAATTCTATATTTTTCCTGTTATGAAAAGCTGCAAACATGGATCAGTGTTAATCTCAGACAAATTTTCTTGAGAGATGAGAGAAAAACTCAAAATAGAATTGCATAGAGCTTACATACAGATACAACAAAGATGTTCCCAATGGTCTGTTTATCATTCTATCTTTGCTTGCTGTAATCACTCATATATCTGTCAATTTCACAAAGCATTGACAGCTTCACTGATAATTCTTCCATCAAGATTACTCTCTGACTTACCTACTGCCAGAAACAAAACTAAAACAACTTAGCTGTTTATCATTACTTATTTTTTGCTTACCATAACCAAAATCAATAATACCATCATTTCTTTAGAGTTTAAATCTTATATCTTCAAATGTTTTCATTCTTTTGGCTTCTTTTTCACAACCTTCCTTCTCACCTGTGACAAGTTTTCTCTTTCATTTTTAATCATTTTCATCGTAGCTCACTTGTTATCCAATCACAAGTTCTTGTTATCACTAAATATTTATAGCATTTACTCCCCACCTCTCTGTGTTCTGACAACAACATTAATTCAATTACTAATAGCTTGGTAGTAAAACCAATGGGCTTGAGATATCAAAATCTATAGTTTAATTTCCAACTCAACAGATTCATTCATCTTAATTTCAATTAATGTTTATTTCTTTGTTTATGTGAAAAATCTGTGGATTGATCAATCTGGGTTTTATTTTTAAGTAAGATTTATAATTTTTTTTATATAATTGTCGTTGGAAATAATAAACATTGAAATATCAAATCTTTTATTTTGAGTCATGAATAATTTCCGTTTTTGTTTATCAACTTTCTTCTCCAAAAAATAAAGTACAATTATATTTTATTCAGTTACATATTCACTATTATTTGCAATAATTTTTTGCCATTTATCAAGTAACTCTTTAATATGTTTTCAGTAAAATTCTACAGGTTTTAATGTGAAAAAGTTTTTGATGAAAGATTTTCCCCTATCAAAGCATTTTGTTACAATTGAAAATGGTAATAATTACTTGGTGAATAGACACATGAATATGCCAGCTGGTATAGAGACACCAAATAATTTGCAGACTTTTTCCAATGTTATTTATGCTGCATGTATTTTTTGTCACTGTGGAGGACAACAACATTTTTTCATTAATCCACTGTGTATGCTGCCACTGCTGTAGAAAACTAACATCCATTAGTATCCTCCAAATTGATTCTTAACTGCCAGATATGATTAGTCGTTTGCATAATGCATTCATTATTACAGTTGGTTCCCAAAAATGGAAATTACTTGTAACTCAACCTAACAAAATTTCATCTTTTATTTTCTTTGTAATTCAATCGAGATTAATCATTAACAGGGAATTTTTTTCATCCTTAAATGAAATAAATGTTCTTTCAGAATAATAAACACTGTAAACCTGTGACCTCCAGATTCATTTCTTACATGATTTTATGTTGAAATTTGTTTTTCTTCAATAAAAGTACTCTTTGATTACTCTTTTTATTTCATCAATGAGGTCTTACTCCCCTTTCTGTAAAAGCTTTTTCCTTGTTGTCTCAAATTCTAGCTGCTTTAATATCCAGGGGAGATAATTTTAGCAATATAACTTTTTGCCATATATTTTAGAATTTTATAAAATACTATATATGTTGCAAGCTAATTTGATTGAAGTTCAGCAATGATTTTTTTATTTATTTTATGTCTTTTAGAAATGCAATGTAACAAATAAATTACCAGAATCCCTTCTTTTCACATATTCTCAATCTGTATTTATTTGCTTCGAATATCTCCTAACTTTTTCTACTCTTCAAGAATCAGTGACATTTACTGAGTGACATAAAACACAAAATGGATTATAATCTGAAGCATTTTATGTGGAATACGGAACTGCTCTCCATTTGATGAAAATGCATTTGTAATCTAAAATAAAATATATCTGCATTTTTATACTTTTTATTTTTTATTTACTAGAGAAACAAAATATCTTTGACTCAACTATAGAGTTTCATAAACAGGATATCAGCAATTGATGATATCCCCTGACGAGTGAACGGAGTGATTGCTGGTGGGTCTGTCTATGAAGCAAAATAAGTAAATATATTATACTTATTTTAAATAAATGAAAAATATAATTCTTTTAGTTCACACAATTTTCAAGTTTTTTTCAGGTTTTAGACCAAAACTTATATACCAAAGCCCGTGCTGACAGTGTTATAAATAATACGTCTATATTAAATATTACATCTATATTAAATATTATGTTGATATAAAATGCAAAACTAGGCTCTGAAGTTTTTTGTTTTCCTTTTTTTTTTTTTTTAAAAGAGAAGTGAATTTGTAAAATATTTAGACATCAAACGTCCAATATATCAATTTTTATTGCAGTCACTCAGTTATGTGCCATGCATGATACATGCTTAAGCAACCATGTATCTTTCTTTCTGCAGTAGACCAGTTGCTATCCAAGGCTATAGAACCTGGTCTGTCCATAGTTGGGGGAAGAAGAAGAGGATAAATACCTTTCCCAAGGGTATTAGTATGTAAGTGAATGTAATGGATTCAATTGGAATTCAAACTTGGCTCTCCGATTCCTCAATCCAAGCCACTATCCATTATTCTACTGTGCCTCCTAATTCTTATTGCACTCAATGCAAAAATAATGAATTCCTTTTCACCATTAAATATTTGAAGCAACTGCTTTTGTTTGAAAGAAAAATCATTTGACATTATCTATATTTATGAATGCACTGATAGGGAAAATCGTAAAGAAAGAATTGGCAACTGGAATTGGTTAATACTTAATTTTAGTGTGAAACACAAACAAGATTTAGCTTCATCTTGTTTTTTTGGTGGTGGGGGGATATTTTTCTCCATCATAGTTTTTTTCATTAAGGTTCCATTTAATGCAACATATAGGTTGCCTTGATCCCTGTTCTTTTTTTCCTTTTCTCAATTCCCCCCCCCCACCTACTCTTTTGTCTCACTTTCACTCTCCATAACCCCCTGTGTGCTAGTGACACTCCTGCCTTGCTTGGGGTGAAATGCTTAAAAAAAAACAGTTCTGTATAGGTGACTGTAATGCAATACTTTTAACATTTTTGTATACTTGAATACTTTTTTTTGATTAGTGTTAATTTTTGTTTTTCTTTCTGAGAAAATATTTTGCTAAATGGTTATTTGTTATTGGTAAGATGTTCACTATTTGAAATCACTTGCCAAAAAAGTGCATACTTACTTATCATCATCATCATCATCATTATCATCATCATCATCATCATCATTATTATTATTATTATTATTATTATTATTATTATTTGTGTACCAGTAGTGAAGTCATACTAAAAGCCTAGTATAAGATCCTGGCACAACAATAGAATTGTTCTCTTAAAAATTCGAGGTCATTTAAAAACAAAATACAATCCTGAGGATTCATTTTCTATTTATATTTCCTTGTAAAAAAACAAAAAAACAAACAAGTGTAAACAGAAAATTAAAAAAATTTTGGTGCTATTTTATAGCTTTCAGAAAACCAAAAATGGTACAAATTTAATCATAGTTATTAGGTTGATGTAAATATTCCTCATAGCGTCTTCTGTATAAGAGAAATCTTAGAAGTATATTTTATATTAACTCAGCTTTTTATTGTTTAGATGTGAAGTCTTCATAAAGTGTTTGGAGAAAAAATAATTATTTTACTTCATTTTCATGAATATCAGAGCTGAATATCATATGCAGATTAAAAATTGTATATTCTGTGTGTTTAATCTGCAGTGAAAATGTACAGCAGAAGCAAGAAAATGGATTACTGAAAGACAAAGAACATCCTGGAAGAAACCAGAATTTGAAAACTAACTAATTGGGAAAACATTTGAAGATAGAAGCAGCATAAACGAGAAAATTGAAGCTTATAATAATGGCGCCGCAGGTGAATATGTTTTATCAAAGATGTAAAAGGGAGATATTGAACTCCAGGGCAAAATAATTCGCTTGGATAACTGAGGAATTGGAAGAATATTTAAAGTAAGATGCAGCAGAAACAAAACATGAAATTTATAGCCTTAATGAAATTTCAAGCTCATGCACACACATTCACACATTCACACATACATACACATGTGTACACTTTCATTTTCCTCTTAAGGTCCCAATATTTATTCTATGGAAAACCAACATCCGTTAACAAATTTTCTTATTATTATTTACATTAATTAGATCTGACCTTATGACATACACTGGGGATATGTTTGAAATTCAAAGACCCAGAGAATTTTATTTTTTGATATCATTGGTTTACTTGAGCAAATGCTAGATATTTGCACAGTTATCTATGGATCACTATTTCCACCCAGTCATATCTATTTTTGTACATTTTTGAATTTGCTCATTATATGATTTTATTACTCCATTTTTGGCCTTATCTGGCTCTTGTAAATGTAAAGTTTGTCTACTGGCAGAGATAGTTGCATATTTCCTACTGGTGTGAACTAATCAGAGCTTAAACTCATATGAAAATAAGATTTTTAATGTTTTCTTTATGGCAGCTAACCACCCCCACATACTTGGTAAATCTGGCGAGGCACAACCATTGCTCATCATTTGGCCTTATGCCAGACTAAGTTAGTTTAACAAATAAATAGGAGAGAGAGTTTGTGTAAAGTGGGTTGAAAGAGTTATAGAAAGAGTTATAAAAAGATTTATAGAAATCCCTACAAAACAAATGTGTGTGGCATTATAAAAATTGGAAGTAGGAATGCTGAAATCTAAATATTTTGAACACAATTTTATGCCTTCAACTACAGATAAAATGTATTGTTGGTCATTTTTCTATAAATAAGTAATTTTTGCTTGGTAAATATAAATATATACCTATATTAGATATAATAAATATACCTATAAATAGGTAATTTTTAGTTGGTAATTTTTTATAGAAAAATGTTTTGTTGGTATTTTACTATAAAAATGTATTTTTATACTGCATAGAAAAAAATCACAGGTGAAAAATCCTTATAGATTTCAAGTTATCATTTTTTTAGTAAAATATATATTGATTGAACAAAATTAACAGTAGTATAAGTTGCTTGGTCAATGACTACCTCTGTTTCCTTATAAGGAAACAACCAATATTAGTATCATCAGCTGCTTTTATTCTGTATCTAAATTGCTTGATACTGAGCCATGTTAACTAATCATGTTAGTTAGAATATTAAATATAACGGATACTTTAATTGTAAAATTTTGTTGATAACTAGGGTGAATGAAAGTTTAAATTTTTATGGCTACTGATTTTCATACAAGACAGCTTCATTGAAAGCAAATCCTTAAAATCTAGAGCAGAGAAGTTTATATCCAAGCTGAGTAGTTTTTTGCCAGATCAACTATTCACCTAAGCACAAATCTAAACAGTATGTGTTTAAGTTTTTCACTTGACTTGAGATAAAGTTTTCCATCTGGAAGAGAAAAGGTTAAGAACATGAGTTGAAAAAGAAAAAAAAATGAGAGAGAGAGAAAAAATTGCCAAATTGTTCACCACATGCAAGTCCATCCTTTCCTCCAAGTTTATAAAATGATTTCCTTTTTGTGCTTCTCTTTGCCATGGGTGGGGGTCTTCTAAAAGGCAAGATAAATATTTGGTCTTGGCTCTCTACCACCCTACCTATAACTCATAAACAGTTAGGAATATTCTTGAGATGGGAATTTGCCAACTTTCATTAAAAAACTGTCATGAAATATAAAATGTTCTTCTAATGACTAAAGACATAAAAACAAAAACATCCTGTTGGAAACTAATGCCAACCGAAATGAAATGATAAATAAAGGAACTGCTTAAGGGTTTTGACCACAAGTCGCCATTGGACAAAACAGTCAAACATCACCTTAGAATTTGTTATGTTTTTTACACTTTTGTTATTGGTATTAATGGTGATCAGTATTAAGCTTTGCTTAATCTGGCACAAGGTCCCAAATATGGTGCACCAATACAGTAATAGACTGAAAGACTAGCCTGCTAACCATTGCACCATGGCAATGAAAACTGAAAATTCTACACTTCCATTAAATATTAATTTATTTTGCTCCTACCAACAATCGATTTTATCTTGAGATTAATTGAATAGAGATTTTGTTGTTATTCATCATCATTGGTTATTGATTTGACAAATTATCTTTCTTTAGATTAGATTTGGTCATATCACCTGGATTACTATGAATGGATCTTGATTTTTTTATTTTCTTAAACAGTTTCTGTGTTAGGATTATTATTATTATTATTGTCATCATCATCATCATTCGATTTCTGCTATGGACACACTACCTACCAAGTCTGCGGAAAGACCTAAGGCAGGTCGTGGTGTGTTGTTATGGCCACATTTCAAGTTAATTTTTTTTTTTTTTTTTTTTTTTTTTTATCTCCGATGAAGTTGCTAGCGTTACATAGACAAAGTTCTCCTTAGTGTGTGTGCTGTACTTAATAAGACAATTTTCTGTATGTCTCTTAAGCTGGGGTTTCCAGGGATTCTTTCAATGTGTTGTTTTGTTCCATTTTTTATTTATTATTATTATTATTATTATTATTATTATTATTATTATTATTATTATTATTTCCTTTGGTTTCTGTTGTATATACATGTCCTTCCGGGTCCCAACCAGAGACCTAAAATCAGAAATACCTTCCAGAGATTTTCTACTGATCATTTTAGTAAAAAAACAAAAAATATCTATGATCACAGACATTGTACATAGATAAAGTTCTTCATAATGTGTGAGCTGTATTTATGAGTACAATTTCTTGTATTTCTTTAAGGCATGGACTACCAAGGATCTCTTCAATTCGGAACCTTTTCCAATCATTCTGAGGGCTCCAACTACAACTGGATTATTGATGTCCTCATGTGCCACATTTTTTAGATTTCCACTTTAAAATCTTTGTATTTTGATAGTTTTTTGAAGATCTTCAAAGATACATTGCAGTTTGCAGGGACTGTCATGTCAATAAAAAGTAAATTCTGTTTTTGTGGTCTTTGATCACAATGTCTGGGTGATTAGCTTTGATTGTTCTCTCTGTGTGTATTGTAAAGTCCCATTATTATTATTATTATTGTTGTTGTTGTTGTTGGACGAGTAAGAGAGTAGCATGACAACAAAATGCCAAGAAAATGAGAATGGGGTAGAAATATATTAATCCAAATATGCCAATCATGACATGCAGCCTATCAAAGGTACATGCACCATAGCAAAATGTACCTGATATAAGGAAAGGTTTTCATAAAGACAGTATGTAACCTTTCAGATGAGGTCAAGTTTCAAATACCTACACATCAGGTAAATCATTCAACTCAGATTGAAGGCATTTCCCAAGTATCTAGAGTGGTTAGAACATTCACTTTCCAGCCATGAGAGCCAGGTTCAAATCTCACCATGGCTGATTCTTCAGTAAGTTGAATTCTTTGTGTTATCAACCTGGGGAGGCAATCTCAGCTTGCAGCACCTTTGGAAAACCATACCATCAGTTGACTCAATCCATGTGACTGAAATTGGGCAGATGGAACTAATTGTGAACTGTCAATGGTAGTACTTGCACAAAGTCACAAATCATCATGGCTGATGGTTTAAGCATGCTGGACTTATTCAGATTATTGATCAGACCAGATAATTCACTCTCTCACCCAGAAACTGTAACTATGGTCTACTCAGCTTAGTTGCAGTGTAAACTACAGTTGCTACAGTTGGGCTCTGTGGGTGTTGAACATATACAAATGTGTCTAAAAGGCACCTGCAACAAGGAATGGCTATCTGCCCTAGTAGACAGACATACTCAGATACAAGCAGCCAGCCATTACATATATATATATATATATATATATATATATATATATGAGAAAGTATGACAAACTGGAAAAAGTTTTCATGTTATAGGTTTCATCCTTTAGGAATTCATCGGATGAAACACATCACAAAAAAACTTTTTCAACTTTGCCATGTATTTTTCCCCAATATTGTTCTGGATATATAAAATTATGTATCGTTATCACACACACTAATTAATATATATATATATATATATATATATATATATATATAAGCATACATATCATCTATCAACTGTAGCACAACTAGGAGTTTCATGCACTATGCAATCTTCAAGTGCTGGGTAGACCTGAAGATTGCATTGTGCATGGAACTCTGAATCATGTTACCAGTGATGAATAATATGTATATTTATTAATAAATGCTTAATAGCTTTGCTATATTACATTGACTACTATTTTATTAACATCTTCCCTCAATGTGCAATATCATATATTTATATTATTTATATATATATATATATATATATATATATATATATATAAGATGTGACACCAATGTTGCCTTGGCTGCCTTAAAAAACAATCTCCTCAACACTCAGCCATGATGTTCCTCTCTTACTCCCTCTCATGAACACAGATGCAATTATTATTCTTATTTCATCCCATATTCATGTTAATAATAACGGATGATTTTCATTGATGATCAAGTAACAGTAAGTAACTTCAGCACTCTTCTCAATATTCTAGGTTTTATTAAGTCTGTTATCTACACCAGCATTTTTCAAACTTTTTTTTACTACGATATACAGTAAAAGCCACATGTTGCATTGCAACCCATTATATCTACATGTAAGTCAAATGGTTTATTTATTTAGCATCAACAATTTATATGTATATTTCTTATGATCCACACATATTGGGATTGTATTATTTATTTGTTTGTATATAAAATGATTACTTTTAGAAAAACAAATTTAAAGGAAATTCCAACACAAAAGTAAAGTAAATAATATTTGAAAAAATGAAATTTAATGAGATTTCAGATGCAACAATCTTAATGGCTTTCAACAGCCATAAAGACAAACATACTGCACACTCTTGTAGATAAGTTTGGTGCAATATCTCTTTGTGAGAGAAAACTGACATCACTCAGTCTGCAACAAGTTTGATGAACAAGATACAGAAACTCAATGAGAACAGTATATATATATATATATATATATATATATATATATATATATATATATATATATATATATATATATATGTATGTATTTTGAAAAATAAAATATAATACAAGTTTACTTCAGGGAAAAATTAACAATGATCTATGAGTGCTGTGCAACATTTATAGTTTTTTAGTTTCTGCACTTTGCTCTCACTTGCGTATTTTTTCGATCTTTCTTTTTGTTGTGACCCATTTTATCTTTTATTTATTTTGTGACCCACTGAATGGGCCTACAATTTGAAAAACCCTGATCTAAATGGTTTCAATTCTCCCTTATGTTTCCAATTCTTATAGCCTTTTTGTAAGGTTCTTTAGGTTTTTACAATCAAAAATGGGCATCACTTTTGTTTTCCACAGTTATTTTTCTTGCAAGGTCCAGGTTAGTTTTAAAGCTTTTTTCTTTTCCACTAATCCAACAACAACAATAACTGCTGACTAATTTTCTTCTTGTTTATCTAAATTAAATCTATTCTTCTGTCTTAGACTGAGAAATAAACTTGAATCTCAATCTTCAAAATAACTTCCTATTTTTAATTCTCAAATAATTGTGCCTATACCATTGGTTTCTATGGTCAAACCTGATTCATTTGCATAGTTACCAGTAAATCACTCTTCCCACCCACTTATATATGGATTTGTATTCTTTCTAGTTTTACTTGATACATTCCATTATCATATACACTGCAGTAGAAATACCACCCACATATACCTCCCAAAAATACTGACCACATAATAGTATGACATCAGTAGCAAAGGTATCTTCACCTCACTGATGTCTTACCATTATGTGGGAGGTATTTCTGAGAGGTATATATGGGAAGTATTTCTACTGCACTCTGTATAACTGATAGTCACATTTCTATCACCATACATTATTTACTATTTTCCTGTCTTATCTACAATGGGTTTTAAATAATTGTTTCTTATGGTGTTGTTCTAAGCTTTCAATGTTTCTCTTTCTCTCTTCAGATGTCCTTTTTCCTACCATGTTCATATTTCATCAGCAATCATACAATCATTATCATTATTATCACCATGACCAAAATGTTTGCTCTCAATTTTTTTATTTATTTTTTTTTTTAATCGGTATCACCCAAGCAAAGCAGTAAAGCCACTAAGACACAAGGGGTTACAGAGTGTGGAAGAATTAGGAACAGAAATATTAATAATGAGTAGGAAGAGGAAAGAGTAATAAGGAGGACAATAGATAGTGATTGACATTGCATTTAAATTTTTAAAGATTAAAACTGACTGGAAAGTATGGAGCTGGAAAGGAGTTCCACATGTGAGAAGTGTGAAAAAAGAAACTGTTAGCACAGAATTTTCAGTTACATCTAGACAGCTCAGCTGTAAATTGATGAGATTTTGATGCTGATCAAGTACTACGCATAAATTCCAAAAGTCTAGGTACCATAGCAAAAAGCTCATCCAAAAATTACAACAAAAGTATTTATAGAAAAGGCCCAGAGAGGCAACTTTACAGTGGTGGGAAAGTGACTGAAGCTGAGCTGCCAGATCAGGACCAATAATATTGATTATTCTTCTTTTTGGATTTTATCGAGGAGTTCAAGGTAAATAGCAGGGGTACCAGACCTAATGGGCCAGCAAAATTCTAAGCATCGATAAGTGGTAGACATATATATGTAAGATTGGATTTTGAAGAGAAAAATTGTCTCACACAACACAGTGAACTAACTTTCTTAGCAGCTGATCTTAATTCATAAAAAGGCCATTAGACCTGTTCATTTATCTTAAAGTGAAAACATGTAATTCATTATTAATTTGCCTTTTGACATTGTGTCTGTTATTCCTTAAACACCATGTACAACCATCAAACTCACTATTGTCTTTTGCTCTCCTGTCATACATGACATCATTCTATAATTAACACTAATCTAAATAAGCATATTAATTAAGGTTTTATTAATTAATGTTTTTTTCATTATCATCATTTAATATCCTCATTAAATTCTCTGTAACTTTTAGTTTCTATTTTTCTCAAAAGTGGATATCATTTTGAATTCAGATTCATTAACATTACTTTAATTATTTAAGGAGAAAATAATCGTAATTAATATTTGCCATTACATACCTATAACAAATCTTGACATAATCATTATTGTCAGTTTTATGATATGTCGGTTGTTGTGGCTAGATGAGATTTATAAAAAAAAATAGAATGATGACTACTCTTATCAAGGTCATACAAAGACTGATGAGTATCGCAATCAACTACTATTCACCATCACAATGATTCTTTTATCAAAGCCATCATCGGTAGACACTATAGCAGTACAAGAACTTTTACCTACCTACTCACCTTATACTGGCATCTTTACAAATTTCTTTTTCTCAAATATTTTAATATGATATCCCCAGACTGTTGCTCATTACACAGATTGTATTTAATTAAGGTCCACTTTTTTTTACCTTTTGTAATTCATGATTAGACTAAAATCTTTTGGCAGAATGTCATCTTCAGATAATGCATCAACTTCATATTTCTACTGAGAAAGGCAGCAGGAAGAACAGTAGCATGAAACTTGCAGGAACCCTTCACTGAAATTCTTTGACAATGTATGGAAAGATTGCAGACAATCTTTACAGTAAAAATAAATAAAATAAGAAATTTCTGTACTACCAAAAGAAAATAGATAAAAGCAAAGAAATTATGTACTTTTAAAGAATGGTTTATCAATTGGTGAATTTATATTTGATGGATGAATTTTGTCATTAAATAGTAAAATTTTTTCAAAAGACAATATTCCTGATAAAAAATATTTAACTTTTGTTTTGCTGTTCATTTTTTATTTGCCACTGCAGATTTAAATCTTCCTTTCAACCTTACTTTGTCATTGGTAAAAGCAATGTGAAGATTTCTGCAATTAATAATTATAGAGCATTACATCATTTATATCATGATATCATCTATTCTATAATGTAAAACACAGATAATGAAATATTCCGTTTCTATGGTAACAGTAGGTATTATTTGATCTGAGTAAATAAGCATACTTCACATTACCATAACAACAGAATATCTCATTAGTAAATAGATTAGATCAGGTTGCTAAATATATAGTTATCTGTTTCTTTTGTTTCATGTTAACTTTCTTTGTATATTTTTACTCTTAATGATATAAAATGTATAATTAATTCTTATATGTAACAAAGGGAATTCATTGTAAGGAAGTTAATTGCATTGATAAAAGTTATCCTTGATTAGTGATGCAGAAAATATTAAGAATGTAAATGGACAATTACTTAAATATTGCCATCATTTTTAAACAATTATAATCTATACAGCATGATTTTAGTTGATACTCAACTCCATGAAAGCATCTCACTGTGCCTTCTTGATCTCACGTTCTCCACTGACCTGAGGTGGAACAACTACATTGAATCAATAGCTGCATCTACCGCAAGGAAAGTTGGTTCTCTGTGTCATGCCAGGAGGTTTTACTTGTCTGAGTCCATCCTTCAAATCTACAAATCTACCATTTGTTCATGCATGGAATCCTGTTGCCATATATGGTCTGGTGTTCCTGCTGTTTCTCTTGCAGTTCTCAAGAAAATCTAAAAGATAGATATACAATGTGAGCAGTCCTGACTTGGGATCTCAACTCCAGTCACTTCCCTCTGTCTTTTCTATAAATGTTTTTATGGCATCTACTCTGATGAACTATTTTCACTGGTGCCTGACTGCATAACTTTAAGCATGCTACTAGGTTGAAATTTTGGTCACACCCTTTTACTGTCAAAACAATTAAATGTAACCACCTCTTCTACTCCAAAATCTTCTTCTCTTGCACTTCCAAACAGTGGAACTCCCTTCCTCTTACTTGCTTCCCTGATAACTATAATCTTCAAAAATTTAAATGTAATGTCAATCAATATCTTCTGTTGCCTTGATCCTGGTTCTTCTTTTTATCCTTTCCTCAAACTCCTCCCCCCCTATACCCAGTCTTTTCCCTTACATACACTCTCTGTAGCCCCTTGTGTACTAGTGGCACTCCCACCTTACTTGGGGGGGGGGGCGAAATGCTTTAAGCATTGCACCCCTAAGTAAAAATGTAATATATATTTATATATACATTACATATATATTAGCTTGTCATGGCAGAGTGGTTTGCATGCTCTGAGAGCAATGCCATTGGGAGTTCTAAACTCCTGGTAGGTCCACACTTGGCAACATGGTCAAAGACAAGGACCCAGATTAAGAAAGACCAACCTCAAAGACCCTAATGTTGTAACAAGCAAGTGATTACAACAGATCTCAACAGCTGAACCAGCATATGAAGAGAGCTACTTATGACAGACATGCTACAGAAGGCACTATTTGAAATTATAACAGAGCAAGTGGCAATTTATTGCAATTTCATAACTGGATTCTGCTTGTCTCACATTTCAAATGTGCCACAGAGGAAGGTAATAAAATCAAGTGTGTGGGTCACTTCCTGACAAATTGACGTCCACCATAAACAAATTCACTTTCACATCTACTCTGATTTTGCTTCACCTTCAACCAACTCTTGTAAAGCCAAAAAACAATAACAAGTTTTGGTGAAACTGGAAGCTTCTAGTCATGAACCTGCTGCACACTGGTGGCAATTTAGTCATCAATAATATCATCATAAAGGAAATGATCAGCAAAGAAGAAATTATATTTTTATATACAAGATAAATCTGCCATTGCCAACAACACACACACACACACACACACACACACACACACACATATATATATATATATATATATATATATATATATATATATATATATATATATATATTACATTATGCACATAATGATTCATTAATTATATTTCATATTTGTGAAAAGTTTGAACGTTATCTAATGATATTCGATATGCCAGAGATTTTCTTCACTTTAAATTAATTTGTGGGTAGTAAAAGTAATTTGACATATTTTAGAGAATCTAGATAGCACTTTGCAAATCATAAGTTTATAGTTTAAATTAGGATATTAATATGTAGATATTGTAAAAGACAGTCTTCAAATGAATAGAATTGGAACCAAATAGATTTGGGGGAAGGAATTTTTGAATTAAAAGCAAATTTGGATATTTAAATATTGAATTTTCTTTCTAGGAACAAGATCAAATTTCTGCATTTATTGATTCAGGTATTGTCTATGTTTCAGTTATGGTTTGAGTTATTGTATCTTTGCATAATGGTGAAAAACTTTGGTCATCATGATAAGAATGACCAGAGGTCAAGGAATATAAAAAGTTTTTCTATCAGTGTTGCAGAGACTGTATAATAAGTTGTGAAACTAGCTTTCATCAAATTCATATTACAACTTTTACCACTGAATGTCGAAAATGCCATAAGCTAAATTTGCAAAAACACAAAGAAAAATTATCCTAAATATGGATTTAATTCTTGCAAGAAATTTTAGAGATTTTTGTTTTTTTTCTAATCATTTAACTCCAAGTAAGGCAATAAACCCAGTAAGGCACAAAGGGTTAACTGATTGAGTCATTCATTTTTTATGGCTTATCAACTATTTTCAGGTTATTTAAAGCCAGAAAATATTTTTACATTGTAAGAATTTGGCAGAGGGAGTAAATAGACTTATTAATTAGTCCATACCTGGGGAGAGAAGAGATAGATTCCTACTTTATCTACATTTAGTGAATATAACAAACTCAATGGCAATTGGATCTTGACTCTCTGATTAACTATTCCAAGCCATTATTCATTACATCTCCTCATATTCAAGCTTACAATACCTGGTATTCCCAAGTAGTCACCCATTGAGGTACTAACCAGGTTTGATGTTGCTTAACTGAAGTGATTTTACAGGAACTAGTGTTTCAATGTAATGTGGGCATAAATCAAAGGGTTAACTTAGAAAAATTGAGGAGAGAGGAGACAAGAAAAGACCAGGATTCAAGGAGACAGAAGATGATTATTGATGTTGCATTTAAATAAAGCAAGAAGTGAGTGAAAGGAAACCTGAGCAACCTTAAGGAGAGAGAAAATAATAAAGAATCAGAATTCAATGAGATAAAAGACAACTGACATTGCATTTAAGTTTTTGAAGATTCACAGGCAATAAGTGTGAGAGAAGAAACTATTAGAATAAAAAATATGGTTACATCTAGCAAATTTACCAGTAAAATGATGGGACCTAACTGTCAATCTAGTACTACTTTTACATTCACAAAGTCAAGGTACCAAAGAGGAAAGCTCATTACAACAATTGCCATGAAAATTTTTATAGAAAAGGCAAAGGGAAGCTTTTTCTATGGCTGTAAGAAAGTTATTGAAGTGGAGATGTTAGATCAGAACCAATAACATTGTAGATTCTTTTTTGGATTTTGTCAAGTCTATCTATGTACATAGCAGAAGCACCAGACCAGATGTTGCAACAATATTTAATGCATAAATAAATGTTTGACTGACAAAGGTGCAAGATAGATTCTGATGAGAAAAATTGTCTAACATGATGCAGCAAACTTTATTAAACCTCTTGATTTGAAAAATTGATGCAATACAATCTTCCCACTTCCTCCTTCTGACCTTATGTCCTACTAAGCTATGCTGTGATAGTTAAAATTATTAAAAATATTGTCATAAACACAATATAAAAATAGAAGAATTATTTAAATTCATAACCAAAATGCACTTGAAATCCATGATCAGAAGTATTATCAAACAGCTGTTGTAATGTTTCTGTAAATGACCTCAAGGCAGGAATTTGAAAATTCATCAATAAAATCCAAACTTGACAAAAGAAAATCTCTACAGCAAAAAGAAACCTATAAGTCATGCAGATCAGATGTTGATATATTCTCTATTATTTTCAGTTTTATTTAATTTCTACAGACATAATTATAGCAGAAAAACTGGTTGGGATCTTAATCACACCTGTCATCCAAAACAAAATGAAGTGTTTTTATGGGAGATAATGTTTTCTTTAAATAAAATGATCACTTATTTTATAAATTTAAAGTGAAAAGAATTTGCAATGGTCTTGTCCTTCCTTAACATGTTTGCTTTATGAATAATATTGAAATGTGTTTGATTTAAATCCTCTCTTAGAAAGCAAATATACTTGAATAACTGTAAATTAAACAAAGAAGGCAGTGAGTTATTGTGGATAACAGGCTTTGAAGAACCAATAATTATTTACAATGAAAATATTTGTTGGCTATTTTCAGCTAAGTGAGGGAGGCAGAGATTGGCAATTTTTCTGTCAATGTCTCTTTTCCATGTTTCCTGTGTATTCTGCCACATGTTGTCAAAATATCCCCAGTTAAACAGAAAGAAAATTTGTCAAAGTGTCACCAAATATTTTGTTTGGATTTAGAATCAGAATACTTAAGTACTTTGTCCAATTCACTTCTTAAGGTTTCTTTAAAATGAAGGAGCCATTTTTGTTGACACATTTTTGTTAAGAATCCTCAGGCCTTTTTGCAGGAAACAAAAACCTATTCATACTTTGTATTTATTGAAGTTTTATATCCTGTGAAAATATGATCTGTTGTCAATTAATCCTTCACCTAAATTACAAATGAAAAGAAATCATTCATAAATACATTTAATATTAGAACAGAAACCTAAGAAAATGTTTCTATTTTTTAGAAGTCTTTCTAAACTCTCATTTTGTAAGTTCTAGAAAAACAAAAAGAAACAAGTTATTCAGCATAAAATGGTTGCTTCCCTGGGAAATCATGGCCTGCATTGTGTTGATTTATTCTAAACTCACACAGTTGAAATTGTGCAAGATTTTGTGATTATTGTCGATGCTGCTGCTGAAATTAATGAGAGTCGTAATATGTTTGACAGTCAATAAGTAGGGGTGAAGGGAAGAAATGCCCTTGATTGCAGGTACTGCATTTGGTAGAGTATATTTGAGTGCTTCTGTGTATGTAATTGTAGATAGATGTAAGTTTTTGTGCATTTCAAAAATGCTATTGGAGACATGAGCATGAGTGTACTAGAATTTTATGAATAAGTTAGTTCATAAGAAATATTGTCATGCATACATACACACAGATGTACAGACAAGCACAAATACACACATGCACACACACCAACAGCAGCAGACACATAACACACACATGCATATACAGAGGTACATACAATCATACAAACGCAAGCACACACATGTACACTCACACACACACTCACACTCACGCACAAACATATATATATATATATATATATATATATATATATATATATATATATATATATATATATTTAAAAGTCCTGCTGTTTTTATACATTGCAGCAAATAAACAACTTAATTGAATATTCTGGCTTCATGAAATATATCTTGAACAAATTAGATGGGATCTAAATTAATACCATAACCTCATATATATATATATATATATATATATATATATATATATATATATATATATATATATATATATATATATATATATATATGTGTGTGTGTGTGTGTGTGCATGTATACATATATGCATGTATATATATTGCTTAAAAGTTGTTGTGTGTATGTTTCTAGAGTTATAGGGATGTTTTATTTTCCAAACACAGTCAGCACATTGTGGCCATGTTTGTACTTAATATTATTGAGTGTTCATGTTTTCTTTTTTATTATTAAGGCTTCCATTATTTTTAATCTTTTTTTTACATGTGGATGAGGTTATTATGGTTGTGTTTTCTACTCACATGTTTTGGATGGATTCTGATAAGTTTGTGTATGTGTTTAAATGGGTTCTAATAGAGCTGTGGTCAAACAGGTGTAATGTAAGGCATCTGGATGGGCATGTAGTAGTGTGATCAATGTAATTATTTATGAGTTCAGTTTGATCAGGACAACAGTTCCTTATGGTTGATACACACACACACACACACA
The DNA here is from genome assembly GCA_903632075.3 of Acanthosepion pharaonis. Taxonomy (NCBI): domain Eukaryota; kingdom Metazoa; phylum Mollusca; class Cephalopoda; order Sepiida; family Sepiidae; genus Acanthosepion; species Acanthosepion pharaonis. The sequence continues at coordinate 1,311,967 of CAHIKZ030004140.1, forward strand.
CACATATATATATATATATATATATATATATATATATATACACATTCAGTGACACTTGAAAGTTTGAGATTTCCCCTAATTTGTAAAGCAGACTTCTCAAATAATGAATGACCCCCCAAAAAAGTATTTATTTTAAGTATTTATTAAAAATAAGGGGATTTATGTCCCCCAAACTGAAAGCATGATATGTGCAAAAACATGCATTCCCTTTTAATTAGTACCTTGTGGCACCTTCTTTTTGCAGTGATTACTTCAACCAAACATCATCTATGAACCACTGACCATAACAATGACCATATCTGGGGGAGGGGGATCATTATATACTTTCAGGCAGCACTTTGTATACCTATATATATATATATATATATATATATATATATATATATATATATATATATACTGCTTTTGATGTCAGCAAATCAAATTAAGTATCATTACCTGAAGTTTTAATTCTAGCATAATTTATAAAAAAGAAAGAGTTTTTTTCAAGTCTTTCCGATGTGCATTTAAAAGGTAAATCTTTTCTCCATTATGAATACTAAAAAGATGTCTTGAAAAATAAATTTTTCAAAAAACAATGACATTATAACATTTCAAGAGTAGGAAGCAATTTGTATTTATGATCTAAGAAACAAGTTAAATTGCCATAAAAATAATTATGTTAAATATAGAAATATTTTTTTTCGTTTTAGTTAAACTTGTTTCAATTATATGTATTCAAATATTATCAAAATGCTATTTTACATTCTCATTTTTAATTTATTTTTATATATTTGGAATTTAAAGTCAAGATAAGAGAGATTAATGTTCTTACTCAAAGATTTTTCTCTTCCAGGAAGTTTTTTTTGCAATCTAAGATTTTCTCATTCTATTTCTAAAGGTTAAATTATTCTTCTGGAAAAAAATCCTCTCCTTATTTTTGTTTTTTAAGTGTAATTTTGTTAAAAATACATTTTCCACATTCATCTTCCTAGTAGAAACAACAAAATATTTTTAAACATTTTGTAATTTTCATAGAAACAATGAAATTACCTTGTGTTACTACAAGGCATGGCTCATGCATTTATCAAAAGGCATGGCTCATGCATTTATCAAAAGGCATGGCTCATGTGTTATCAAAAGGCATGAGCCTTGATTTATCAAAAGGCATGAAGTGCAGTTTTCTTCTAAAAATAAATAAGAAGTACAAAATATTTGCACACTTAAATGACTATTTCTCTCTGTTGATATTTTTTGTATCACCAAACGGATCCAGATTAGCTATTATTTTTAAAAAGGATTTTTTTATCAATTTTTCATTGATACTTAACAGCTTATAAATTGCATACATGTGCAATGCCAACTTGATCAAGAAAAAAGTTTTCTTTAAAAGAACAATATTTCTATATATTGTTCATCTTTTTAAAAAGAGTCAATACCTTAATCAATAATAATAATGATGATAATAACAATAATAATAAGAATAATAATAAGAAGAAGAACAACAACAACAACAACATTGTTATAGAAGAAGAATAGCAATTATTGATTTTTCTGTTTCATATGATACAAGAGTGAACTCCAAAGAAATTGAAAAGATTGAAAAATACCAGGATCTCGTGAGGGAGCTGAAGAAGCTATGAAATATGAATGTTGAGCTAATTCCTATAATAATGGTTGCACTTGGAACACTACCTAGAAAATGGAAAAGTGCTTAGGGACAATTGGAATTGAGAGTAAGCTTGTAAGAAACCTGCTATCATTTACTCTGTGAAGATTCTCAAAGAAGTCGTAAGGATTATTAATGACATCATACCTTAAGAACAGAATTTCCATTGACTATATCGGTGCACAACATCAATGTAATAATAATAATATTATCATAAAAGACAAGAAATTCAGGAAGTGTATGCTTATTGACATAGCAGTGCCCATCTGAGAGAAATATGTCTATGAAAATTATCGAGAAAGTGTTCAAATATAAGAACTTGGAGATCGAGATTAACAGGATGTGAATAATGAAGCCTGAGATTGTACCAATAGTAATTGGAGCTCTGGGCCTCATGAGAAAAGTAATGGATAATTTTATTAACAGTGTCCCAGGTAACATCAACATACAAGTTACCTAGAAGATCACTCTACTAGGAACATCTCATATACTAAGAAAAGTGCTATCAATTAAATGACAATTCTTCTACAAAGCCTGAGGACCATAGTTTAGACCTCGCTCTACAGGATACAAAGTAGGAAACATAAAATACACAAATAATAATAATAATAATAATTTGTTTATGTGCTTTGCTATATTATTTTATGTAGTGTGAGTGATCATGACTCTCTACAACTTCCTACTTATTGTCACTCAAAAGTAATGTTTTTATCCATGCTGTCCTTTCCAGTTCCTGTTCTGCCATCCATTTACTCAAGCTCATTAGGAAGATTGTTTCCTTCCATTGCTCTTGCCTTCAGTATATCCTGTGTGTCAAATTCTCCAACTCTCTTTCTTCATTATGTCTCCTAGAAATTCTCACTTTCTGATTCTAAGTATAGGTGCCTTTTTTGTTCTCATTTTCCTTAAAACTTCAATAATAATAATAATAATAAGAAGAAGAAGAAGAAGAAGAAGAAGAAGAAGATTTCTGACTGGGCCACACCTGCAAAGTTATGTATTGCTTTTCTCAAACTCTGTCACTTCTTCATACATATTTGGCTGTGATGCATGTGTCTGTTATACAAACTGTGTATCATGATGAGTACATTGGGCTTTTTATATTTATTTGTATCCCCAGCATTGTCACTTTGTTGGAGCACTCCTCTCTCACTTAATAATAATAATAATAAAATGTGGCACATGAGAACATCAATAATTCCAATTGTTGTTGAAGTCCTCAGATTAATTGGAAAAGGTTCTGTTAATCCAAGCCTTAAAGAAATACAAAACAATTCTACCCATAAGTACAGTCCACACCTTATGAAGGGCTTTATCTATGTAAAATGTGTGTGATCTTAGGTCTGCTTTTTTTTTGCCCTAAAAAAATGAAAAGGGGAAAATGTCATGATGCCATTTCTAACCTTGGGTCTCTGATTGGGACCCAGAAGGAAATGTGTACACAACAGAAATCAAAGGAACTATAATAATAATAATAATAATAATAATAATAATGATAATAATAACAGCAACTCTCTAAGTGAAAGTTGAAAAGTATGATTAACACAATAATAGTAAGATGCAACTATCAATACAATTGCAATAATGCGATTAAATAAAATAAGAGAAATCAAAGGAAGGAAAAAAACAGAGGATAATTGGTATTTTTACTTTAAATGAAACGGTTGATAAATGTGGAGATATTAATCAGCAGAAAGCTTACGAAAGCTAATTGTAGTATAAATTTTAAAAATACACCAATTTGACCATTACTACTTCAGTTCATTTTTTGTTCACACACATTACTGTAAAGAAAAAAAGAAATAAAGAAATGACAAAATTTTAATTAATAAAGGAAAGATGACAGTTTTCTGATAAAGATGGTAAAGATGGAGAAGAAGATAAATAAAATAAAATTAATCTCTGTGTTAATCTGTTTTATCCTCAGACTTGTATATCTGCAATGGATTAAATGTTTCTTTCACTTAACAAAATCACATTGACTTCAGTGTTACTAGTTTTCTCATCACTGATTCATTAATGAACTGCATTTACTTACATTGTGACTAATGCTTTTAGTATTTACTTATATTGTGACTAATGTTTTATTACTTTAAAGAGAAAAGTTTATCCAGGAATGAAATCGAAATGTCTTTTAATATCTCATTTTCTATTTTAGCTCAAATCCTAATGAAATTTAAAAAATCTTGATTATTCAGAAACAATTAAAAAATCCTCAATAACATTCCCGGAAATTATTATACAGACTAATATTAGTACATATCATACTTATAATAGTCATTAGTCAATTATTTGACATGATAAAGTGTGAAATGAAAAAATTTGTTATGAAATCAAACAAAAAAATCTCAAAACAGAAGAATTTTTTTTTCCCCAAGAAATTTTACTTTTGGAGAACTTTTTAAAAATTGAAAGTTAAAGCTGTTTTTCATGAAACACATATAATTTCATTAATGGACTAAGGAGTATTTATCAAAAAAAATGCAAAACAAATATTAATTTAAAGTCATTTTTCATTGTCCCTAAAAATACTGTTACACTTGTAATATTGTACAAGAGACAGACAATTACAGACAGACAGAAATGAAAACAAATTAGAAATTTCTGTTGATTAATAAAACTTTGTTTGGTGTGATACAAAAAATGTTGTAATTAGAGTTTTATTAGTTTTGCAAAGAGAAAGAAAAAAATGCCAGAAAAACAGTCATCAATTCTCAAGACTACATCAGATGAAAATATTGATTACTGAGGAGATTTCTTTATTTTTTTTGTGTGTGTAATAAAAGACATTTATCTCTGATATTTTTGCCAAAAGATGTAATATAGTTTGAAATTTATTACAATATTATCCTTAGTTTAGTGTGCTTAATGAACATGTTTTTTAATTTAATCATCAATTTATCTGTCCAAATAGCATTTCTGTGCTTCCATATATTATAAATTCATTCTATTTGCTCTCTGAAACTTTTCAAATGAAATTGTAATTTGTAACGGGTTTTTGGAGGGAGGTATTTTATTTTACAATCATGATTCTTAATTTTACAATTACATATCCACTTGCAACAAGGAATTTGATAATATTGAGGCTTATTTGAAATATATTAATTTTTAGATTTTATATTTGTGATTGCCTTCCGATATCATGAAGTTTATTATTTTACACCCAGATTATAACAAACTTCTTGACTTTTTATGCTTGCAAATGTCATTGTACACATCTTGCAAGCCATTGATTACGAGCTTTATAAATATTGATTAATAAATATGTTAAATTCTTGCAACCATGCCTCTTGACTTATATTTGTATATTGAGAATAGCATGAAAGTTGTTTTTTTCTATGTCACAACATGTGAGCAACGACAAAGTTTTAGAGAAAATGGAAACAAAAAGCATGCTTATACTTAAAATCAGGAAGAAACAGTTGAGATTTCTAGGGTATATAATGAGGAAAGAAGGCTTGGAAAATTTGATACTCACAGGACAGACTGAAGGCAAAACAGACAGACAATGCATATAGATATATAAATGGAAAACGGAACAAGGTTTAGGAGAGGTAATAAGAAGACAAAATTTATTATTAATCACTAGAAAGAACCAGAAATTGTGGAGAACTTATGTTTTAAAGAGACATGGCACATAGAAGAAGAAGAAGAAGAAGAAGAAGAAGAAGAAGAAGAAGAAGAAGAAGAAGATAAATCAAACTGGGGTAAATAGAATTGATTTGTATCACTCTTAATGCAATAGTCACTTCTGCTATCCTTGGTAAAAAAAAAATTATAAAAAGTGAATTTCTGAAAAAGATGTTATTTATTATCTGATGTAATGGAATAATCTGTCACCCCCAGGAGTGAGTACACTATAGGTAGTAACTACCTATAAGTATCTGTAAGTCAGTGGACTACAAAGTCTAGCTGGAATCTTCTGCTAGATGGTTGAACTCTCTGCCTCTGAGCAGAGAGAAACCCAGACGAGGCTCAGCAGAAGGGCAGAGTCTTGTTCGGGGTGGTTGACCAACTCAATCCCGTTATGCGGGTTCTACGGGCATTTTTTGGCCAAGCCTAAGGGCTTGGAGAACCCATGTTAAACCTTGCCTTGTGCCACATGCAACCCTCATGGGGGGCGGGGGGTAAATATTCTAGCTGGAATCTTTTCAACTGGCTGGTTGAACTCTATGTGGGGTCTACGGGGAATTTTTGGCCAAGCCTATGAGTTCTGACACCCCACATTAAATTTGGCCTTGTGCCACATCTGACTACATGGCGCAGTTGATAGATATCCTAGCTGGAATCTTTTCCAGCTGTGCTGGTTGAACTCTCTGCCTTCGGGCAGAGAGGAACCCAGACAAAGCTATGCTGAAGGGCAGAGTCTCATTCAGGGAGGTAGACAGACCCAATCCCATTTATGCGGAGTCTACAGGGATTTTTTGGCCGAGCATACAGGCTCAAGAACCTCACATTAAATTCGGCCTTGTGCCACATGTCACTGAGTGGGGCAGTTGCTAGATACCATCTATCTGGGATCTGTTGAGTATGACTCAGACTTACGCCAGAACTACTGACCTTCCAATAGTAACACTCACTACTGGATTGATTTGCGATGACCTTGTGCATAACTGTTACCTTTATTCTTATTGTATTGGTTTTTTACAATAAATCTTTACTTATTTTATCCACCATGTTTTTCAAGTATATATTTCTATTAACATGAAATATAACATTATCTAAATTTACTTTAAAAAGTAATCATTTGCAAAGAATTGGAACTGAAAAATACCTGAAAAATCTAATTCTCCACAAAAAGAGAAAATCCTGTCATTTAAATAAACATAAAGACAAAATTACCAGGACTGAATATTTGGCTTCAAATGACCTTCTTCTATGTGTCATATTCTTTTCAGGACATGAGCAATCAACATAGCAAATAATTATGTGTGCTCTCCAAATGCACAGTTTTCATTGGAAATTGTTTCATGCCTGAAAGACAAAAGTTTATTTCCACTCTGAAATCAAAAGGAAAAATATCTCAAAACCAATAAATATAGAGATGAAGGATTCATAAAGAGAGGGGGAGAAAAAAAAAGAAATATATTAATAGACATATATATTATTACCAAAAAGTTCCCATACTAGGATCACTAGGCAAACTCCATAACTGATTCCAGTCATAGAACAGAGAGGACTAATGGGTTATTTGGTTACAGTCCGCATGGATGAGTTCACAAATTTTTTCCACATTTTCTGATGTTTTGCTGGTGACTGGTCACCCTGAATACTTATCATCTTAAAGCAACACTCAACCAGCCTTGAAACGTGCCTACCAATCAAAAACCTGTGTTCAACTAAAAGAATGGTCAGTGGAAACCTGGAAAAGTACTTTCAGGCTCTTGGTAGCAGATTTTTCAAGTTCCATACAAAATTTGATGCTGACACGTTCATTGAATTTCTCAACCATTATAAAACTCACAGTCATTCCAGTGTTGAAAAACATCATGTAATAATTGAATATACAAGTTAATAGCATGAAGCTTATTGACAGACTTACTTAGTAAGTTGGATATCAATGTGTGTAACCAAGTGGCTATCACATTTAATAATGTACAATCACAGAACATAGTTTTGATTGATTGATAGATTTGTTTTTTATGGCTTATCAACATTTTGCAGGTTATTTAAAACTAGAAAAAAATATAATTGGATTGTAAGAATTTTTTGCAAATAATAAAGATTTAATGATACAAGTCCTACTAATTAACCCATAGTTGGGGGAGAAGTGGTGGCTTCCCAATGGTCCATGTATGCTTCTTGTAATATTTAGATTTAATAGGCCAGTTAATGAAATTCAAGGAATAAAAAGACAACAAAATGATAAAAATATTGTCAATAAAACTGATGATATTTATTTTATATTAACCGGACCAAAGCATTAGTAACATCAGATGCATGCTTTTAGCATCTTCATTTTAGTGCCAACAAGAACAATGTAAGTCTGAGTTAAAATACATTTTCAAAATAGAATCACAAATTATAGGATTAAATAGGAATTTAGGCTTACTCAGAGAATACAATTTCCACAGAGAGCCTTCTACAAACCATCTACAACCCTAACTATGGCAAACTACTTGGCCAAAACTATCAAATTTCTTACAGTAATGCAATACATGGGGAAAAAAAACCCAATTAAACAAAAAAAACAAAATTCCCCAGAATAGTGAGTCCCATTTCATTGTTTATTTCTCGTCTCATTGATAAAGGACACAGGTATATCCAAAAAATCTAAATCTTTCTCTTTGTGGTTCAGTTCAGTCAAAAGGCTTTCTAATATAAAATAAATATCATCAGGCTTATTGACATTATTTTCATCATTTTATAGTTGTTTTTTTTATTCCTCAAATAATTATGTCAATTTATGTCAAGTAATTAAAAGATTGATCATTCCTCATCACTTTTCATGGATTATTACATCTACACACACATACACATGCACACATACATACTTATATAGATACATACATACATACATATATATATATATATATATATATATATATATATATATATATATATATATATACATTACTAGTAACAATCTTATAAGTATAAGAAATTATACTTGTCTGGAAAACCTTCGGTGTCTTGATTTGCAAATAATCAAACCAGTACCAAAGGGAAAAAAGTTATAAAAAAAGAAAGAACAAAGAACATGTACGGCAGCCAAAAATAATCATCTAGCATCCAAGTCCATAGTCCAAAGTCCAAAGAAAAAACCCTGATACGAGTAAGCAAAAGAACTAAATAAAGTGCTCAATATGCTAAGTAGAGCAGACCTAATTAAACCTAAATCAATTTGCATAAATGCTAAACCCCCCTGTTGTCTGAGTTTTGTTTCCTTTTCTTTTTTTTTTGTTGGTCACGTGGTCATGATTTTATGTTTGTAGGCTATATATTCTGTTCTTATGTCACCTCTTTAGCCAGCTTTCCCAGGCGATCCACATAGGTGAAACCTTGGTAGGTTGGTCTGGCTCTTTAGGTTTAATTATATATATATATTATGTATGATTTCATTATACAAGTCAATGCTTCCAAAATAGAATTAGTATTAACCAACTGATATTGGTAAAGTTTGTAAGATATATTTTTATTGATATGATAAATATGTTGTATGAATTTAACCTTATACTACTTTTATTAGATATATTTATAATGACTCATTTGGCAGTGTACAACTTAAATTAAATTAAAAAATTTTAAATCCACTCAAAAGAGAAACAAGATATTGTAAAGTTACTGTGCGATAAGAACACAACATGGAAAATATTGAACACAGATCAAAGAAGAATCAAAAGAAAAATTTGGAAATATGGACAAGATAAGAACAATCTGAAAAGTAGCTGTAATAATGCTACAAAAAGAAATTTAGGAAGAATTAAAAGGGTAAAAACTAAAACTGCATTGACCAACAAGAATTTTGTTTCAGAGGTAAAGCGAGATAACATTAGATATGCAGATAACAGTGTTTGTAGCAGACGAAGGAAGGAACATACAGGAAATCTTACAGAAGATAGTAAAGGAAAGCAAGAAGAAAGGACTAAACATCAACTATAAGAAGACAGAAGGTATGGTTGTCAGCCAAAGAAACTGTAAATTACAAATTCAGTCAATTATGTGCCATGCGTGATACACGTTTAGGTGATCATGTATCTTTTGATACATGACTGACAAGGCAAATTTTTTCCTGCAGTAGGTTACCATTTCTTTCTGCAGTAGACCAAGGCTATAGAACCAAGTTTGTCATGCTATTTACCCATAGCTGGGTGGAGAAGAAGAGGATTCATACCTTTCCCAAAGGTATTAGCACTTAAGTGAATGTAATGGATTCGACTGGAATTCAAACTCGGCTCTCCAGTTCCTCAATCCAAGCCGCTATCCATTACTCCTCTGTACCTCCCACAATTACAAATTGGAGATACCAAAATTAATAATCAATACTATGAACATCAACCAAAAAAATGGAAACAACCAAACTATGGCTTTTAAGTAAACATCTCATAAAGAAACACTTCAGTTGATCAAAGAAGCACATTAAAAATTTATTTCTTAAAATTAATTTTTATTGATGAATGTAAAGCTACATTGGATGGACCTGACAACTGGGTTACATGTTGAGTTTTTGGATGGTTATTCACATCCTACAACTTATTTATTTATTATGTGTACTGGTGTGTGTATTTTTTGTTGTAAATGTTTCATGGTACATGTAATGAGAAAAAGAAGTTACTTCATATTATTACACACCATGTTACAGAAATAATTTAGACATGTGTTGACTATCCAAGGGTTTGTGAGGAAGATATTGAATTTAATGTCTTTTGGCAGGATGTCCATATTTCCAGCAGGAACAGTTTCTGTTGCATGTTGGGAGTATTTTTATTTTTTTAGAAATTTATTTTATGCAATGTTTAAATGTTACTATTTTATTTTATTTATAAATTTCATTATTATTTTATATTTTATCTTTATTTATAATAATAATGTTCCTACAAATTCTCCATGGAAATAATCAACAAATCAATAGTTTAAACACTAGTAGGGTTAAGGAAAATAATTCTTTTGGTTAATATTGTAAGTAGTAAAAGGATAGGCCCCTTAAAAGAAGATGATGGTGTCAAAATAAATGCAGAGAATTATTGTAAGTTCTTGGGCAAGATATTTTTTAAGTGGGACAGTTTACACTCAAGAAACTTAAGCTAAAGAGTATATTGATGTGAGACGATGTTTCTTCACATTCTGCAATGCTGTTACCCATTTTACTTTGCCAAAAAGGGTTTCAGAGATGCAAAATTATTGGAACAATCCCCATTCTTTGCATATATTAATCCAATAAAAATCTTGTGGCCATCATTAACAGATATGTTTATGAGTTTGGAAAACAATATTCAAGCAAAAAAATCTCTAAGAAGCAATAAAAACTGCTGCATGCAAATTTAAAGTTGAAGTAGAGAAAAGTACAGAAAATCAATGAAAGAAAGATTTATAAAGGTTACTGAATGTCAATATGAAAATGTAAAATAATAAAATATGAATTTATTCAGGTATATAGGATACTGTGTTAGTCAAATATTGTGTTTTGTGGTCTATATCTTTTGGATTAGTTTATAAATAAAAATGTATGTTGTTCTTAATCTACTTGAAAAATCAAACCAGAAAAAAACAGAAAAAAAATAAGTTTTATTTATATTATTGACATTCAGACTAACATTCTCATCTTTTACATTTTAACAACAAAGATGAGAATCTTAGTCTTGAGAGAGAGAGAGAGAGAGAGAGAGACAGACAGACAGACAGAGACAGAGAGAACACAGTGAGTGAGGATGGTAATGAAACAGTGCTCAATGTAAAATAACAGAGGGAAAATTTATACTAATAATAAAAATTTTTTAACCAGAGGTAAATTCTGAGTTTCATTATGAAACACTAATAAAAATAAATAGTTTATATATTTTATATATATATATATATATTATATATTCCTATGTTAATTTTAATTGCTAGGATGATCGAAACGTCATGAAACCAAAATAAACTCATAAATGCAGAAGATGTAAATTTTAGGCCAAGACAATATTTATTATCAATGTCAAACAGGTCAAAACTGACCAGACAGAAATTAACTTCAATTTGGAATGTATTGTCTGAAAAAAAAGGAGAGTGATGAAGAATCATCATCATCATCATCATCATCATCATCACCACCACCACCACCACCACCATCATCATCATCAGCAACAGCGAATTTCATGCAGAGAATTTTAAATTGTCTGTTGTAATTTAGTTTTTGTTTCATTTTTTGATTTGTTAATGTTACTGAAATTTTATTTCTAAATTTGCTTTATTTCGATTGACCAAAGAAAAATATCCTCACAAGAATTAATACCACTTAAAGATCTGTTAATGTTATTTAAGTTTACATAAATGTTAAAAACAATTTCCTCTGTTAAAATTTTGGCTTTAGTTAATTTTACAAATTAAAATTTAAAAATCAAACAATTGATATATGTTTATTTTTGTTAATTATTTATTATTAAATATGAATGTATTGCACTTGGTTGAGTGGAATATTTAATCAATGACCTTACTCTTGATGCCACATGATCTTGTCCTAGATGCAGCATGACCTTTCCATTGATGCATCGCAACCTTGTCCTTGTTGCAGTGTGACCTTGTGATATAGCCAATATAACCTTGTACTTAATGCAGTATGACCTTGTCACTGATGCATTGGAACCTTGTTAATGATGCAGTATAGACCAAAGAGGAAGTTATAGGGTAGGACTCAGATGAGAGTTACTTAAACTTCTGACATGTGAAGATCAAAATGTATTGACTATAAAAAAACTTATGATAAAAAAAACCATAAAAGTTAAACTAAACTACAAATTACTATGACTGTTTCCTCATATCACAAATTCTTGGCATACACTTATTTACACATGGATTAGTGTGAGGAGGTGGGTCATACCAATTATATCGCATTTGTTGATCCTTATCTAAAAAGATTCATCATTTCTCTAACTCAAATGACAGCTTACATTTAGTTCCTAACTTTTCCACCTCCATTACAACCTTCATCACCACCACCACCAACAACAAGAGTCAAATCTTTATTAAATCTTCTGTTCACTTCCTTCCAACTCTTTAATATTTATCCAGTATTTATGTCACTTTTTTATGTTACCTGTTTAAGATTTAAGATTTATAAATGGTTTGTACCTAAATTCTTAATGGCTGACACTCATTTCCTGTGAAGGTATGGTGAGTTGTCACTAAACTGCAACAACAATGACAAGTGGGCACTAAATCTTGTTTGTAGCCCCAATAGCAATAAGTGGAAATAGATTAAGATCAAACACATTGTTCTGACGTCTACTTAGGTAGTAAGGTGAGACATCATTTTCACATTTATAACCAAGACTTCCTCATCAAATAAAATTACTTACCGAAGAAAGTAGTTGTTAAGAAGTCAGAATTTACTTCTCTTGTCATTTAGAGATGGCTAGGGGGTTAAGGGTCAGACTGAAGTGGGTAATTTAAAAAAGGAACAACAACAACTAGGCCCCTATTCTTTACCTGGATTGACATTAATTTCTTTTCTGATTTCTTTGTTGTAAGGGGAGTAGAAGTGATGAGGTCATGATTAAAAATGTCACCTAATAATTACTGTTCTTTATTTGATTGTAAAACATTAATCTCTACAACTGACCAACTCAAATATTTGATAGGAACTGACTTGGGTGGCGATGAAAAGCTAAAACTGAATGCAACTGAAGTAATTATAAACTCGTGACTATAATCTAGGTCAGACTTTTCTTTTCACCTGGAAGCATTCTTTGTATGAAAATAATCATTATACATAATCATAGTTTGTCCTGCCCTTTGACAACACCTTAGATATTTCCTGTCACAATATTTGTCTCATGACATTTAGTTTTGATTTCTTTTATTTAAAAATTGAATCAAAATAAAACCATTTCTGGATTTTTCTGTTTTTCTGTGAAAATTTTCCTACTTCTTTTGGATTAAGAAACGAACCATTTTATAACTCTCATCCTATGTTTTATATTTATTGAATTAATATGAAATAATTTTAATGAAAATCATAACAACAATAATATTGAATTTGAAATGTTTCAAAGTTTCAAGTCAGAAATAAACAAATCAGAAGATAAAACAGGTATTGCAGGCCAAATGGTTGAGCAAAGGAGACTTGAAAAAAGAACAGCATACCTCATAATAGCATCATAACAGTTTCTTTTCTCAAACTTCTCACTTGTGGAACTTCCTTCCAGCTCCATACTTTCAAGCCAACTTTAATCTGCAAAAATTTAAATGTAGTGTCCTCCTGATTACTCTTTTCTCTTTCTGCTCATTATTAATGTTTTTGTTCCTAATTCTTCCACACCCTGTAACCCCCTTGTGTATTAGTGGTTTTGCAGCCTTGCATGGGGTGAAAAAAAGCATCTTAGAACAAGTGTATTCAACTGAATTAAAGCAAAGCTGAAATAAACAAGACAGAACAAAATATCAAATGTTGCTTGTGACAAGACAGATATGCAAATCATAAAGGAATGCCACAAGTTACCTAAATAAATGCAAAAATAGATATGACTGGATAGGAATGGTAATTTAATAATAATTGGGCAATAAATTTAGATTCATCCATGCAGGTAAATGCTGCAATCACTAAGTAGGAAAACAGAAAAAGTAAGGGTTGTTTCCAGTTTTTAAAATTGTTATAGCTTTTAAACAAGTGATAATGACTATCATAGTACCCATCAAAAATAAAGGTATTATTTATGTATAAATCAGTATTTCTACCTAGGTGTTATGAACATATATACATATACTAGCCATCAACTACATGTAGGTTCATTTCTACCTGACAAAAGAATTTGGAAGAACAAGGGCAAACAGGAGGCAAGAAAGAAGGCAAAGGAGGAAAAGTAGGAGGAAAGAAAGTGAAAGAAAAATGAAAAAAAAAATCATGTAACAGGATAAAGAGGAAGGAATAGAGACAAAAGAAAGTCATATACCTACATATAGGCTTGGTCTGTATTGAGTTTTATTATTCCTTTCATCTTTTAAAGTGAGTGAAGCTTTTAATTTTTTTTCCTTTTGGAGTATGACACACACCTTGCATAGGAAGGTAGCTATGATATTAATAAATAAATAATAATAATAAGAAGAAGAAGAAGAAGATCAAAATTTGCCAACAAGATCTTATCAAGCACACATTTTAATAAATGGAATAAATCCAATATGTTGCTTTTGTACAAAAGCTGAGGAAACTATTGACTATCTAATATCTAGGTACCCAAATGAATTTAAACATAGATATGATAGGGTAGAGAAATACCTGCATTGGAAGATATGTCAATATTATAACCTTTCTTATGCAGAAAAATGGTATTAACACAAACCCCCAACAGTGATACAAGGTGAAAATGTTACAGCACTGTGAGACTTGTCCAGACATACCAATCACTCTATACAAATCAACAGACCAGATATAATAAATAAAAAAAGACAAATATAAGCACTTTCTCATGCACTTGGCTATCATGTCCGATAAAACCATCTGAGCAAAATAATTTGACAAAATTTCAAAATATAAGTAGTGGAAATATAAATTTGAAGAATACAACATTTAAATACAACCACTATTCCAGTAAGAGGGACACTAGAAAAGATTAAAAATAATACCGATAGATACATTAATAAAATTCCAGGAAAGCACTCACTATCTGAGATACACAAGATTGTATTCAAGATCACTGTCCACATACTCAGAAAAATTCTCTCAGTCTAATAGGACATGGCTCTCCACAAATTCCTAACCCTTAGTTTTTCTCCCTTTGTTAAGGCTCCTGCTGATCATTCTGCCATCTGTTCATCCAAGCTTATCAGCTCAGTGGCTTGCTGCCTTCCCCTGTATCTCACTTGCCTTCAGTATGCCCTGTGAGGGTTAAGTTTTCAAAGTCCTCTTTTCTCATAATGTGTCTAAAAAGTTTAGCTATCTCTTCATGATTCTATGTATAAGTGTTCATTTTGTGGCATTTCCTTTAAGAATCCCCCATGGCATTCTCAGTATCCTTCTGTAGGACCATATTTCTGTTGCTTCACAGAAATTTAAATTTTCCCACAGATGAAGAAAAAACTATTCCCTTCATCTCTGTACAGGGATTGTCCAGCATCTACTGACATAAAAGAAGATAGATGCCACATTGCCATCCAAGACTCTTTTCTTTATTTCTAATGAAATTCTTTTGTTTCTCATCACTTTGCTTAGTTTTTGGAAGGCATCTTTTGTTATTCCAATGCATGCTTTGTATTTCAGTGTCATATTTTTCATCCTCTGCTAAAACACTTCCCATGCTCAATAACTTTCTAAATAAAAAGCTTTCCTTTGCCAAAAGTCACAAGACTTGATAAAGAATTTTATTAGATGGTATATTGAGAAATAATATTAATAGAATATGCCTTCTTATTGACATGGTTGTCCCTGCAAACTGTAAAGTATCTTTGAAGATCTTTAAAAAACTATTAAAATACGAAGACCTTGAAATCGAAATCTCAAATTGTGGCACATGAGGATATCAACAATTCCAGTTATAAGTTGGAATCCACAATTCAACTTGAAAAGGTTTCAATAGATTCATTGATGGGATCCCTGCTAGCCCAAGCCTTAAAGAAATACAAAAAATTGTGCTTACAAGTACAGTTCACACCTTATGAAAAGCTTTATTGATGTAAAATGTGTGTGGTCTTAGTTTTTTCCTTGTTTTGTTTTTTTCAAAAACTGCTCAGCAGAAAATGTCATGATGCCATTTCTGACTTTAGGTCTCTGGTTGGGACCCGGAAAGAAATGAGTATTCACCAGAAATCAAAGGAAATAAAATAATAATAATGATGATGATGATGATGAGAAGAAGAAGAACATTTAAGCAACTGCAACTCCAGGAACGAGAAAGTTTGTATTCAGTCGTAGTAATGATAATTTTGATGCACCAAACTGATAGTTCTGTTGATCTATTTTATATTTATTCTGAAGCAAAGTAACTTTTTTCACACCCATGTTTCTTGTTTTTTTGCTTACTAAATTCCAACAATAAGAAACTAAATATTTGTGTTAATTGTTATGTTTTCTGTTCCATTAAAACATGATCTGTTGTCAGAGGAACTGGTGCCTTGGAAAGATGAATAATAGCTTTGCTTATGGGTGCACTGGACAGACTAGTCACATCCAACTCCATGGATTATTAGCCTTTGTATATGTGATTAATATATGTAGGAATCCCACACATAACAGCAGTTTCAGGTATCTTTTACCCAGGAAGGTGACTTAGTGCAGAAATTGTTCTCTCAAGGCAAACTCTGCCATTTCTCATTCAATCTGGCTACATTATTCCAAGACTGCATTGGAATTTGCACAAACAACAAACAAACAATCCTACAAGGTGCCTCTAAAATAACATCAGAACTATTTTATGACATCATTATTAACTTTTGAAGCAAGAATGGATTGGAGTCTCAAAGTGACAGCTTCATAATTTTACATTAGGTTTGGAACAGTGAGATTGACAATTCAATTTTATTTACAATAAATTAAAAGATTTAGCTTCTGCTATGTATTTAGAGATTCTTGATCAAGTTCGAAGAAAAATCTGCAATTCTATCAGTCCTGACCTGGCATCTCAATTTCAGTCACTTTCCCACTACTATAGTATAGCTTCCCTAAGCTTTTTCTAGAATTTTTTTATGGTAATTATTATGATGAGCTTTCCACTTTAGTACCTTGACTTTCTGAATTAAAGCAGAGTACTAGATTGGCAGCTAGGTGTCATCATTTTACAGTTGAAATGGTTAGATGTAACTGTAAGTTCTATGCTGACAGTTTCTTCTTTCACACTTGTTACTGTAGAACTTTCTTCCAGCTTCTTCCTTCCCAGTCAACTTTGATCTTCAAAAATTTTAATCATTATCTTCTGTCTTCATAATTTCTATTCTTTATTGTTCTCTCTCTCCTGGATAATGTTTTTCTTTTTCTTATATTCTCTAACACCCAGTAACCCCTTGCATTGGGGCAAAATGATGAAAAAAAGAAAAGAAATAGTATTTTTAATGCAGCTGTTATATTAAAAGTACAACTCAATGATCTAAATAAAAAAAATGTAAAATAATGAAGAGAAATACTTAAAGCATTTAGCAACTCTTGATTATTTTTAAATATTTATCTCAGAAAAGTATTTAACAGAAATTTTCTTTTTGGTACATAAAAGGTCTGAGAAGTCTACCAGGTCAGTTCTCTCAATTAATTGTCTAATAATCTGATCTATTAGATGAGGTAAATACAATTGTACTGCTTGAAAAAAATAATAAGAGGAGATAATAAATAGAAAATTTTATGCTCAATGTAAAATTTGTGAAGCTAAGCTAATTAAAACACTTTAAACAATGAAAACAAATTTCCATCCAAGATGGCAGACCACTTTTGTGATTCAATCTGGAAAATTTATACACACCTCTTTTATAAAATCTGTCAGCCAAATAATTTATTACATGCTGCCTTATTCCTGGGATTTCATCTCTTATTCTAAGAATAAAAAACTATTTTGGGAGCTGACAATATCTACATCTGCATAAAACATCTCAATGAACCACATTTTTATCATTTCATATATGGCCTTTCATATTTTGTTGATCATTTCAGAAGAGACCAGATTTGTATGAAAGCTCAACTCTTGCTGACAAGTTAACATTTACAATGAGAGTCAAACAGAAAACATTTTCACACTAGATTTGTTTGCAATGTGCCATGAATCTCATCTTAATCTACATCTACTTTCGCTTCTTTCTCTATTTTTGCTCACTAAATATCAATAAATACTTTGATTCTGCTGTCAGACCATCTGTGGAGGTAGAGACAGGTAGATGGGCAAGTAGATGGGAATATCCACACGTCTATATTGATGGGAGGAAGGTGAAAAGGTAGGGGTGGGGAGCCTGCTTATCCTTTTATACTTAATAAATACTCTTTGTTGTCTCTGTTAGTACGTTTTTATCTACAGTATACAGGAAAGATTATTCAGGTGAATATACGGAGACTTAAATACACTCATCATATATATACATATATATATATATATATATATATATATATATATATATATATATATGTGTGTGTGTCTGTACGCATGCAGGTCTGCGTTCATATATATATATTTATATACTTAATGCATAAACAAATTATATATATATATATATATGAATGAATTATATATATATGTTGCTATGTCGTAATATAAAAATATAAAAAATAATGTGTGAAATAGCTGTAATAATCAAAGCTTGCTTCATATATATTTTACAAATGCCAAATGTGTGTGTGTGTGTGTGTGTGGATTAATATATATATATATATTCTTCCAGATATATATATACATACATATATATATATATATATATATATATATTTATATATATATATATATATATATATATATATATATATATACACATAAATATGTACATATATAAATACGTTTGCATAAGAATTTAATGAGATGTAAATGTGAATATGTATAAATATAGATATTTGGGTAAACACATGTACAAAAAACACGTGCACACACAAAAACATATACATATAGTGTCAATAAGGTAGATGCACACATATATACATGCAATTGAAACGAATGTCCAGTTTTTCTATTCATTATTTTAAAAATTCTGCTGATTTTCATTTTCTTTTCATTAAATAAGCTGAAAAAGATATATAGTGACTTAAATACACTGATATATATATATATATATATATATATATATATATATATATATATATATATATATATATATATATATATGTATATATATATATATGTATGAATTATTTATATTTAAATAAACTAAAAAGACGCTTTCTAATTCTGAATTTATATTCAGTCAATTGACAGAATCCGAATATCTACAAAACAAATATTTGCCCCAACCTCAAGACCATCTGTTTGAATATTAGAAGATTGTGCTGCCCCCGTGTTTTGAATATAGAGAATTTACATGCACTAAAATTCATTATTCAGCATACCATTTTAACTAGGCTCAAAATTTAAACATTGATACCAATCAACAATATATCTCCTCCTCCTGACTATATATATATATATATATATATATTATCATTTTAATGTTATTTTTAGTGGATACTCAGAAATCTTATTAAAAAGCAAAAATCTACATTATCAAAAAAAACATGACTAACATTATACAGCTGAACACCTGATTTTTCATTGGCAGCTGATCTAAAAATTGACCTACAATCTGCTGTTATCTGGGCTAAGGATTGGCTTGTTAGTTTTAATGCCTCCAAAACAAAACTTCTCTCAATTAATCCTCTGAGCGACCTCTTTCTGTCTCCCATTAGCATGGCTAATGCTAACCTCCAGGAGAGTGACTCATTGTACCATCTCAGGCTATCATTTTCACCTGACATGAAGTGGAAAGAATATATGGAATTGCTAGATCTACTGCTAAGAAAGTTGGTTCATTGCCTTGTGGTAAACCATTTTTCTTGCCAAAATTTATCTTAATATTTATAAGTCTGCCATTTATCCTTGCTTTGAATATTGCTGCCACATATGGTCTGGTGCTCTTGCTATATGTTTAGAGATTCTTTATAAAATCCAAAGAAGAATTTGCAATGTTATTGGTTCTGACCTGGTATCTCAGCTTGAGTCACTTTCCCACCACTGTAATGTCGTTCCTTGTTCCTTTTCTATAAACACTTTCATGGTAATTGTTCCGATGATCTCTTTGCTATGGTACCTAGACTTTATGAATTTAAGTGCAGTACTAGATTGGCAGCTAGGTCTCATCAATTTACACTTGAATTGGCTAGATGTAACTGTTATGCCAACAGTTACTTTTCTCACACTTCTCACTTTTAGAACTCACTTCTGGGTCTATGCTTTTCAGCCAACTTTGATCTTCAAAGATTTAAATGCAATGTCAATGGTTATCTACTGTCTTTTGTTCTTGCTCCTTAATGTTTTGTTTTCCTTATTCTTTCACACTCAGTAACCCCTTGTGTCTTAGTGACTTTACTACCTTACATGGAGTGAGATGATTAAAAAAAAGGTAGCTAGAAATGAGGAGTGCAATAGTTATTAGTTATTTCCACAGAAACTGTAGCAGGTACTGAAAGCATCATAACTTTATTAGAGCAAGGTTTCAGTGACAAAACATTTTTGTTTGCATAATCCCTATCATTGACTCTGCATTTTGAGGCACTCTTCATTTAGAGGATTGACAGTTGTCAGTGTTTCTACTGTTGAAATGTGTTATTCATTTCCTGGCTAGGTTTATATCCATGGATTATCAATAGGTACCAGAAGGAATTCATTTTCACACATCTATTTTATATGTAATTTCACACCAGATGCCATTTTGCCAGATTGTTACCTGTAACAAAAGAAAGGATGTATTTGTTAATGACAAGAAGTTTCAGCCTCTAATGTCATACCATCCACCACTGAAGGGCCAACACAATAAAATAGAAGATATTAATATCAGAGTGATTCTTAGAGATAAATGGTTTTACACAGCACAGGGTTGCATAAGGTGAAATATATGTACAAATATTCTTTGAATTAAGAAGGCCTTAGAAAATGCTTGATTTTTCATTGTCTTGAAAATTTGTTCATGTGTACGTGTATACACACACATATGCACAAACATGTGTGTATGTGTGTGTTTTCTTGTGTTTATACAGGTGTGTGCATATACAGGATGCAATGTGTATATTGTTTCCATTTTATATTTTTAATTTCATTCATACACATTGTTTGCTTTTGATTTTGTCAACTGCACAGTATAGTAGGGTCAGTTGGGCACCGTCCGGGAGAAAAAGAGTCACTTTGCCAGAAATTTGGAAACATCATGTTGTATTGCTTGGCATTCACACCGGAAGCTCCAATATGAACATTTCAGAGTGTTCGGGTGTCACTCTGAGGACAGGTCAGAGCATTTGGAAAGAGTTGGATGAATCTAATGGTGATTACGAAGGTGTTTGGAGTGATAACTAGTGATGGCAACATTATGCCTCCATTCATCTTCCCGCAGGGCCTCAGACTTAACACAGAGGCCTACATGAAGTGCCTTGAGGAGGGAGTGCTGCTCTGGATGAAGAGGATGGCTGCTGGAAGATCCTATGTCTAGCAACAGGACTCTGCACCATGCCACACACGCAGGAGAACATAGTCATGGCTGTCTGACAATTTCTGTAACCACATCACCCCTTACATCTGCCCACATAATTCCCCAGACTGCAATCTCCTTGATTATTATGTGTGGGTTACAGTTGAGTGAGAGACCTACAAAACTCTTTGTAACACCAAAGATGAACTGAAGGCAAGGATCATAGCAGCATTGACCAACTTAAATAAGGAGACCATCCAGAAGAGTTGCAAGAGGTTCCTATGCTGTCTGGAGGTTGAAGCCAATAGTGATTTTTTATCTTTAGTAATTGAAGATATTTTTTGTGCGATTTAGTAAATATATCAGTTAAAATGAGATATCAGTGTCATTGTACTTTTAGTGTAATTTAGGCGACAATTTATCCATCGCACCTTGCATATTTACAAATGATAAAGAATTAGAATATCTTCTATTTCAATATAATTTGATCTGGAATAAGTTCAAACTTTTAATGTTTGTTTTCATAATAAAAAGAAGGAATTTGTTTGATAATTAAAATGTTTTGATAATGATTCTGATCATTACTGAGAAAAACATCTGTAAAAAACCAAAAATTAGATATTCATTATTCCTTTATTGATTAAAAACTCTGACAAGAAAATATTGGGCCTTTAAGTGAATTATTTCAGAAAGACATTCAAGATTAGGAGATAACTATTTGTAAGAAAGTCATGTATATTAAATATAAAACATTAAATGACTACATGCAGCTAAATTATGAAATTTATGTGTGTGCATGCAGATGTGTGCATATATGTATACATGAATTGCATTTTCATGTATATGCAGTCATCTAAAGTCCTGTCAAATTGTAGATGTGTAATTTTAATATTGCACTACATGTGAATAGCATTCTAAGTGAAAAGAAATTTCAAGTGTCTATCAATATAAATAAATCTTCCCTTCTTGTAAATCAGTGTCAGTCCTCATGTGGATGACAGAGCATTGCCAACTATTTTCCCATAAAAATGTCAAAGCAAAACTTCCACAAAAGAGAAACTCTCTTTTGCAGCTTAGAACTAAAAGTAATCAATGCTTAAAAAAGACCAATATTTTCAAACTTGCATCTCCATCCTTCTAACTGCAGACCAACTGGGTATAGCTTGACTTGAGGCAGTTGGGTTGGGTAAAAGCAAGCAAGGTGGAAAAAAAGACAGACAAAGAGAGGGAGGGCAAAGTGTGTACACATTCATGTTTGCTATATGTTTAATAAGTAATCTATTTGGTAAGGAAGTACACGGTGAAGGGTGGAGAGAATATTTATAAAAATTTCATACAATGAATGTCTAGCAACACACCACTTCATTTTTTATTGAACTTTCAATAGAATATTTTCAGTTTATTATAATACAGATGCCACTTTTGATATATATATATATATATATATATATATATATATATATATATATATATATATATATATATATATATATATATATATATATATATATATATATATATATATATATATATATATATATATATATATATATATATATATATATATATATATATATATATATATATATATATATATATATATATATATACACATACACACAGGGACTACTGAAAAGTTGTCAGCCCATCCCACTTCCTAAAGTCTGACCAGACTTCATATATCTTTTTGAAAGGCATTTTGGTCCTGCTCAGACTTTTCACCCTTTTGTATATATATATATATATATATATATGTTTTGTATGTGTGAGAGAGAAACTTATTTGTTGTTGTGAGCATTGAATGAATATGTAAATACATACTATATTGTAAAGCTATAAGTAATTAGATACATATATGCATCTATGTGTATATGTGTATATATGAATATATGGATGTACTGTACATGTCAATATATTGATATCTCTTTATATATATGTGTGTGTGTGTGTGTGTGTGTGTGTGTGTGTGTGTGTGTGTGTGTGTGTGTGTGTGTATATTGTATGCACACACACACGCATACACATATATATCTATTATTCAAAGCAGGAGACAAGAAGTGATTTTTAACTTTTTTGTAGTTAACTTTGTTGTTTGCATCCAAGCTTGAGTTTAGATCAAATTCTTTTAAACATCAGCATAAACAATTATACTCCACACTGATGTCATGGTGAGGTTATTGGCAAGCACATTCTTCATAGACTGAATTTATTGTCAATTGTTGAATATATTTAGAAACACAGTTCAACTGTTGAAGATTTCATTCACTTTGGAATTTTTTATGATAAGGGCTTCTAATATTTGGAGTTTTCCTTTACACTTCATATAGGATATGTGTGTTGTTTATGAGTGTCATATATTGCTGGATATTGCCATGTGATTTATATTTATTGATATAGATTGGATTGCACTGTGATTCATGGATGGCAGTGGAAAATTTTATTCCCTATTATGTACAGATATCAAATTTGTATGTTGGATATATAACTTTATCTATATCCTGCAGGTTAACTTGACACAGTTAAATCTGTACCCACATCAATAAGCATGTCACTTAAAAAGATGATCCTAACCAGTATAAGACATGTACACCTAAACATCACATGTATTTTATATAATATTAACTGTAAAGAAAGACTTGAAATATTAGAAGCCTTAAACATGAAATCAAAAAAGTGCAAAACTAGAAAAAACTATTCCTTAACAGTGATAATAAATTTGACTAAAGAAGACTCTTGCTTACAAGTCACTTGCCTGGTGCAAGTAATGTTGTATCATCTCTCAGTTTCACCTCTGTCTTTGGGCAAAGAATAACTTGATTGTGTCTCTGTCTGATGAAAAAATACTGAGAGGTTCCCAGTCCCATGGAACAGCTACCCATGGCAGTACCGATCTCATTGCACTAGAGATGGGGGATCAATAGTAATATCAATGACAGCACAACTGACGATTACAAGGGGCTGGGCAATTTTTGACCCTGACCCAGGTGCCCCACATTTAACCTGATCTATGTCATATCACATTGCTGTGGGGAGATGGGTAAATACCTACAAGTGACTTGCCTGTGACAAAGTGAGACAATGATCAATTCCTAGTTTTAAATGTATTTGGACATAGTAAATGTTGGATCTTGAAACTGACTAGAAAAATAATTGAAAGTACTTGATCGCAAATATCCAGACAATATTTATCATATGCATTGACACTAAGCAAACATTCTCTCGTAAGTAAACAAGAAAAGCTAACTCAAAAATTAAAAAATAATCCTTGTCTGTTTTTAACGAAACAATTATAGATAAAACAAACTTTTGCATTAATAGACATATTTTGCGTGTCTATATGTCTTTACATCTTATATATGCATATGTATAAAGATGTGCGTGTGACTTCCACAGATAGTATCAGATCGGTATGTCATATGAATTCACATGTATATATTATTCGGCATATATATGTGTATGTATGCCCATCCACTTATAGGTGTGTCCATATGTCTGTGTCTATATACATGTGTTTCATGAACTTGTTACACTTTCACCATTGTATGATCTCAATAGAAAATAATAATCAACCATTTTCTACATTCACACCCAGTTCCTTTCTTTATTCTTTCCTCATTTGATAAATATTGTACATTTTACAAATCATTTATTGTTGTTTTCTTATTTTTTTTTTAGTAATCAATAAATTTGTTTAATTAAAAGTGTTCCATTTTTGACTTGATTTTATTTTTTCAGGATGTCTTTTCAAATTTCTTTGTGCAAAATAAAGAACAATAAAAAAAATAAGACTATATATTTGCAAATTTTATTCTTCATAAGGGGAAGTAAATGTGTACTAACTTCACAAGTTCAACAATAAATTGCATTAAATTGATGAAGAAAATGTTGAAAATGAATTGAAATTAAAAGAAAAGGAAATTTTGGTCAATTGCAAAAAATAGTTTTCTTCCTATTTTGAAAAAAACACAAAATATTTTTTGATAAAAACAAGATTACCTTAAATAGAAATGAATTTGTAGTATGTATTTACCATTTTGATCAATTTTTTATTTTTGCATTCAATCAATTATTCATATAATCTATAATTTTAATAAGCCAAAGAATTCCTGGGAGGAAGTTGTGTCCATGTTGAATTAAAATCTGATAACAGATTCTTTTAATCTGTAGAGAACAGATGTTAATTAAAGAATTTTTAATGCAATACTGGTCAATTAAATTTTTAAATGCAGCATGAGCCTGATTATAATGTGATCACTGAGTTCCCTAAAATGTTATGAAAAGAACAGATTTCCAGTTCAGGTGGAATGATTCTCAAAATTACAAAAGCTTAGTGAAAAATAATCTTATATATTTGTCAAAAATAATCTTATATATTAATAGCTGATAGTTAATAGCTAAAAATATGACAAAAGAAATCGTCTTGAAGTTAAAAATCTGAAAAATCTTCTAGTCATAAATTTGATAGGTCTTCCATTGGATCTTTGGGACTGCAGCGATTCCGTTTGAATATGGCTAAGAAACCCTAACACAGCTGGTGAAACTAGCATCATGATTCTGAACAGAAATATGATGAGAAAAGAATTTCAATCTGGAAATATCTTAATAAATAAAAGTTTTCTATTAAATTATCAAAATGGTTTAATTCTTTTTGATACTATTTTGTTTCCATTCTCAGATTGAAAAGAAAATAAGCAGAATAGGTTCTGAAAGATCACCTGCCTTTATAGAACCAGTTCCTGGAAATTTGGGACATCATTATTGGTTATTCTTAATTGAGATTCAAGAAAATGACCATTTGCATGCTAGTGTTCAAATTTACCAGGCTTCTCTTTAGAACCTTATACATACAGTATGACTTTCCGGTTAGTATACAATCACGTAGATAAAATTGTAGTTTGACTGTATTAAGAAAAAGAAAAACTTCCAGAAAAGTGGAAGGAAAAATACAGAAATGTAAAGCAAGCATATTTTATAAATTTAACAAAAATGAAGCATGATAAATGTTTTTTTCTATAATGTAGTTACAATTATTTTGATTGTTTCCAAATTTTTTCACCTTGATAAGTGAGAGCAAGCTAAAAATTTGCTTTTGTTATTCGGTCAATAAACAATTTAAATCAGCCACAAATTTAATATAAAAGTTTTGTGTTTTGTTTATAAATAATTTGTCATTGCATGTCAATAATATTTCTTGTCAAATTCCAGTGTGATGCATCCTTCCACGAAAAGGCTGACATAATTTTAAATGTTTTTCTGCACCAAATGCATTTGTCATTTCACTTTCTAATATTCTACATCACGCTTTTAAAGACCAAATGTTGCTTAATATCAGAAACCTCTTCATTTCAACACATTTCTACATGTTATATTCTTTAATATGGTCTATTGACTCAATCCATTGACAAAGTATATATTTCTGGTTGTGGGGAGTGGGTTAAGAGAAAGAGTTTCTTCCCATAAATCATTTGCTACAATTCTTCAAAACAGCATTATGATGTCAGCATTAGGGGAATGAAACTTAAGTGGTAGTCCCCCCGCCACTAACAAAATTGTGAATCTCAAAGAAATGACATGTTACAATGAAAGATTTTGAAGAATTGTACAATAAAAGTGAACTAGAAAAGTTGAATATAGGGTTAAGGACTTTTGAGATCTGATGAAAAGATTGTAAGTGAAATGAAACTTAAAGATTTTTATGTTCTTCCCTTTGATCACATGCCACTTGAAAATTTACTTGAGAAATTTCTCTACCCACCCTTCATGTATAAATCAAATTCTGTGTGTGTGTGTGCATGTGTGTGTGTGTGTGAGACTAGTTAAAGAACGAAAAATGTTTGCAGTAAAGCAAAAATGCCCCTTCATACATACATTTGAAGCAATTTACTCAAACGTTTTATGTTTGGAAATATGAGGTCTGTCTGAAAATTAGTAAGACTGGCTGTGCTGTGTGAGCAATGGGTGAAAAAGGGTTAAGTAGATTGTATTATCATCTAACATGATATCTTGGGAGTATATAATTTTTTTTAATTGGCATCACCCCAAGGATGGCAGTACAGCTATAATATGGAAGGGGTGATAGGGTTTGGTTGAGAAGAAAGAGAAAAGAGTAATCAGGAGGACAGTAGATAGCGATTGATATCGCATTTACATTTTTGTAGATTAAAGTTGGTTGGTTGGAAAGTATGAAGCCAGGAAGGAGTTCCAGAAGTGAGAAGTATGAGATTAGAAAATGTTAGTATAGAAGTTACGGCCCACATCTAGCTAGCTCAACTGTAAACTGATGAGATTTTGCTGCCAGTCTAGTGTTCCAATTAAATGCATACAGTCTAGGTACAATGTGAATAGCTCAACCCAAAAATTACCATGAAAGCATTTATAAAAAAGCCATCAAGAGGCAACTTTACAGTGGTAGGAGAAAGCCAAACCACCAGATCAGGACTAATAATATTGCTGATTCTTCTTTAGATCTTATCAAGGGAGCTATAAAAAATAGCACAGGCACTGGACAATATATATATATATATATATATATATATATATATATATATATATATATATATATATATATATATAAGCATGGACGAATGGTAGACTTATAGATCTTCAAGATAGATTCCAGAGAGAAAAATTGTCTTACCTGACACAAGGAAATGATTTTCTTAGCAATTGATTCAACATAGTCTTTTCACATAATATCAGCTGAGAACATTAGCCCAAGAAGACACAATGTGTTACTTTCTTGGAGGATAACCTCAGGCATGCTGATGGAAGGCAGAGAGGCGTCTCTCACATGATTAATGGAGACCAGTTTAGTTTGGGAGGTATTAAAATTGATAAGCCATATTTTGCCCCAGTTAATGACGGTCTTGACGTTGTTTTGTACATCAGATATCATTTTGACCTTGTCTGATTGATCAGTTTTACTATTGATGCAGGAGTAAATGGTTGGCAGCATAGATGGAAAGTTGAGAGCTGTTGTCATTGGAAAGTTGTTTAATGAAGATTAAAAACAGAATAGGACCAAGGATGGAGCCCTGGGGGACATCTGCATTATTACGAAAGGATGTAGATAAGTGGTCATTCAGGACAACTTTCATTTCATGATTTGATAGAAACAACTGTATCAGCTCAAAAAATATGCCTTGAGATACCATAGCTTTTCAGATTATGGAAAAGACCTGAATGCCAGACATTGTCAAAGATTTTTGAGTTGTCCAATGCTACAGCCCTGGCGTCAACATTTTTATTTAGTTCATGATAGACTCTTTCCACAATTATCATTAGTATATCAGCAGTTGATCTGGAGAAATGAAAGCCATATTGCTTGTCTGAGAAAAAGTCCTGTGATGAGAGATAATGAACCAATTCTGTATTGAGTAAATCCTCTAGGAGTTTCCAAAAATAGGCAGAAGGCTAATAGACCAATAGTTGGAGGGGTCAGATGGTTCACCAGAGTTCTTAAAAACTGGAACAACAGACAATGTCTTCCAGTGGGCATAAGAGCAGTAGGAAGCATGGCATTTATTATACAGTTTAGAGAGAACAGGAACTAGTTTAGGAGCACACTTCTTAATGACTATTACAGGTCAACATGTTTTGTGGGGATGATAGCAGAAAGCATAGAAGGGGTTATATACATATCACTCAACAGAGAATCAGTTCTAAGTGGGAAGTTAGGCAGGTATAACTTCAATTTAGCTTTCTGCAACCATTGCACTTTTTTAAAATGCTTTTGTAGCAGGACAAAATATGGCTTCTTCACCATGACAATGCACCTGCTCACAACACCCTGAGCATCCAGCAGTTCCTGGCCAAGAAAAGCTTTACTGTACTGGAAAAATCTCCCTATACACCTGATCTTGTTCTGTGTGACTTTTTTCTTTTCCCCAAGATCAAGGGGATCATTGTGAACCCATTTTGAAAGTGTGGAGGCCATCATGAGGATCATAACAATGAAGTTGAGGGGCTTCCAAGAAGAATCCTTCCAAAAGTGAATAGAAGCATGGCAGAGATGCATGGAATCATTAGAAGAATTAGATTGTATGTAGTTTGTTATTTGGTATTGAAATAAAATGTTTGCGACACCATTCCTGTTACTTTTCAGACAGACCTTGTACATTTACATAACAAGTGGAAATTGTAAATTTTCAAAGTAACTCTTGAATAACATACTTCTTACAAGGGAAACAAAGTTTCAAAATAGATAATTCTTCAAATCATTTTATAGCTTTCATAAAAAGGCATTTCATATCTCTGATTCTGTTTGTGAATACATGTGCATGTTTTACATAATTTATTCATTTCAAAAGAACTTTTTGTAAAGATTTCCAGTCATTTTTTATTTAAAAACCAGCAACTAAAGATATATATCTGCTCAAAAGTTTTTGTATGATAAAACTAATGAGAATTAATCACGATGAGGTATATTGACTTTCTATTCACTTGACTTTTCGGCTTGACCCTGGCATTGTTTCCTATGTGTCTTAATCAATTGTTCACTTTGAATTGATTTTCCATCATCTATTGATTATCAGAAAGAAAAGAACATAAGTTCAATAATAAAATTTCTTTCTTTCCCTCATCCTCTCTCTCTCTTTCTCTATCCACCATCTTTTATCTTTTACAAGTAGGAAGAATTAAATGAAAGAGGGGTGTACATCTCACAAATTCAGTAATTACAATAAAACATCTGTCTAACGACTGCTGATAAACTTATGCAGCACTTTGAGATATAATGTTACTTTTTCACTTGGAAGAGTTACCCGCCCCTTTTTGTAGCCAATAACAATATTCAATATTCCTTCCTACCCACATCTAGTGAAGAAAGTTCAAGCCAAAATGACAAAAGGGGTCAAACGGGGTCAGGCTAGTGGCAAAGAATAAAGATATCTGGAAGGAATTCAGCTATCTACAGAGCCACACGCAAGCATGTGGATGAATAGATTTCTAAATATTCACGCCTCTATGAGTATTCATGAGCAAATGCTGTCAACAAACCTTTGACTTTTCAATGCATTCAGATTCTAACGAATTCAATTGTATTTAGTAATGCTTTTCAAACTCTGCAATGAACAGTCATGGTTGAATTGATATCACATTAACCAATGCACATGAATGAATATCATACGTTCTACTCTATGTTTTTCCTCATCAATTTTTATTTTCCTCGACATGATAATAAGTCATGAATACTTCATCTAAAAAGATTTTTCGACAAAATTTTGCCAGAATTTCTTTTTATTTCTATAACAATATTTATTCATTTATTTATTAACACAATTTTTCTTCTGAATGACATTACATTTTCTGCCCAGCAATTTCCTACAGTTTGTGATCACATGGCATTGAACTTTAACCTTGAAACATCTTTCCATTCAATCGCCAATTGCTATCATCAAATTTTTCTTGACAGGATCTTTTTACAAAGTAAAAACATAAAAATCTTGTTGAATATTCAGTAAGTTCTGCTGAAAAACCTGAATTGATTAATTTAAAATAAGCATGATTGTCCTTCTTCCTCCAAGGTACCACCTTTCTTCACAAAACTCAAGGAAAGATCAAATAGATGAAAACTTAAAAAGATTTCTTTCCCCAATTCTTTGACGAACCAATTAGCTTTTCATTTTTTAAACTTTTTTTTTTTTGTTTTTGTGATTTGTGGAGATTAACTCTCATCCACAC
The DNA here is from genome assembly GCA_903632075.3 of Acanthosepion pharaonis. Taxonomy (NCBI): domain Eukaryota; kingdom Metazoa; phylum Mollusca; class Cephalopoda; order Sepiida; family Sepiidae; genus Acanthosepion; species Acanthosepion pharaonis. The sequence goes on from CAHIKZ030004140.1 coordinate 1,343,042, forward strand.
TCTTTTTCTAATTTTCTCTTAACTAAAACAGACAGTTTCTTTCAAATTACCATATCGTAACTTGTTTTAAGTGGGTCATCTACTGCACATAACAGCAACATACTCAGCCATGATGATAACCAAATTTCTAATAATACCTGAACTAATAATACATCCGGTGTCTTCTGTGCGTTTTACTGGTTTTCATTAATTCATCAATAAAAATGAATTCCTATCTTGAATACCGCTTAAAAAATTAAATTCAGTTTTTGAAAAATCTAAAATGACATTTTAAGATTCAATTTAAGCTCATTAGTTTTATTCTTCTGAAATTTCTTTAAAAATTCAAGAGAGTTGCAGTAGACTGTCCAAATTCTATGACTACCATCTGCTGCTTGCTTCTTCTACAGTTGCACCCACCCCATCCTCTACTTGCACACTCCTGGTTCCAGTCAAGATTTTTTTTCTTGCCACTTTGTCATCTATAAATATGTGACAGTGTTGATTAAGTTCATAGAAATTTCAAATTTATTTCAAGTCCTACATCCAACCATCACTGTACACAGAATCGGTTGATTGGCTCGTCCAATCAATATTACCCCAAAGGGTATCTGCATTTTTGCAATGAAACAGGGTGCATGACTCTTTATTGTATGATTGTTGAAAACTAGGTTCATCCATTAAATCCAGTGAAAAGACATTTTTCTTTATTTTATAACATCTAGAATATAATAGCACTCAAAAATTTACGATTCTTAACATATGTGATCTTGTCAATATGGTAGATGATACAGATGATACATGTGCTATAAGTGATACAGATGCAAGAGATGATATGAATGAGACAGATGATACAGATGTGACAGATGATACAGATTAGTGATACAGATGCAACAGATGATATTGATGATAAAAATGATACCGATGATACAAATGATAAATGATACATATGCAACAGATGATATAGATGATATAAATGATACAGATGTGACAGATGATACATATGATACAGATGTGACAGATGATATAGATGATACAGATGATATAAATGATACAAATGATACAGATGATGCAGATGATATAGATGATACAAATTATACAGATGATATAGATGATACATATGATATAAATGATACAAATGACAGAGATACTACAGACGACACAGATGAAATAGAAGATATAAATGATACAAATGATACATATGCGACAGGTGATATACATGATATAGATGATATAAAGAATCCAAAGGATACAAATTCTTCAGATGATATAGATGATACATATACAACAGATGATATAAATGATATACGGTAGAGAAAATAAGTATTTCATCCTCTGCTGATTTCCTGAGTTTGCCACCTTACAAAAATAGGAACAGTCTATAATTTTCAGGGTAGGTCCATCTTGAAAGTGATATATATATATATATATATATATATATATATATATATATATATATAGTAATATATAAGAGTATGGATATAATAAAAGGCTTAAACACTAATATTCCATGGTCATAATTTATTGCGTTGGAATCGTAAGTACGATCTAATTCATCAGACCTACAAATTCAAAAAGAAAACATTTGTAGGTCTGATGAATTGGATTGTATTTAGGATTCCAATGGAATAAAATTATGAAAATGGAATAATGCTTCTTTTTATTATATATATATATATATATGCACTCTGATATTTTTAAAATAATATATATATATATATATATATATATATATATATATATATATATATAATACATGTGTATGTATGTGGGCTGTGCATGTGTATGTATGTGTATTAAAATGACATTTTAAATTTGAAAATTTCTTCTGATCTTCAGAAAAAATAATCACTTTATGTAATGCTATATCAGCACATAAATGAGAATACCAAACATCTTTAAATATGACACAACACTACTCATAATTGCAACTGACAGAGTTCCTTAACATGACTCTCAATAAAGAATAGAAGAAAATTACATGCAGCAAAATACTATCTTAGTTTATTATATTTTCATTGCAGGAAGCTGAACATGCATGATTCTGGAACCAAAAGGTTTAGGAGAGAAAACTTGGCAATATATTTTTGTGTTTCTTTTAGATATCCCTTCATCTTGTATATTTGAACTTGTGTGATAAGACAAGATAGTATTTCATTTAATAAAATCCTTATGTTCAGTCATTTACTTTTAAAACAGAAAATTGTATTCTTATTATATATACCATGACATATATACAAAAATCACTGCATTATACAGATACCATCACTACTTCTACGGAAAGTGCTCAGATGAACTATATTTCTTGGTTCTGCCAGATCTAACCTTCATGGTTAGGACCCACCATGCCATTTACATTGTAGCAAGCCATCTACATTGCCTCCATATTTCATCAGTGAGGAGTAAGTTCCACTCAAACAGCTTCTTACTATGAGCCACTGCTCTGTGGAACAGACTCCCAAGAGAATGTTTGCTCAATCACTACAATCTTAATCTGTTCAAGTCTACAGTTAAAGTTCCCCTCCTTTCTGTATAATCTGCCTCTACTTTGAGTGGCCCTTGGGCCTTGTACAAGGTGAACCCTATGGTAGAAAAAAAATACAATTATACAATATACATTGCTATAGATATGTGGTAAATGTGTTATCAGGACTCACTACAGATACAATAATCTAATGGTGAAATGGACAGATGGTGTTACTTTCTATTTCTTCAAAATTATAAAATTAAATCAATTCATTCTTTGATTTGTATTAAAAACCTCTTGAGAATGTTTTCAAGATAATTACAATTTTGACAAATTGCCTTAACGTATTCTCTTACATAAATCTCACTAATTGAGTTTGTCTGTTCAGAAAATGAAATATGGTTTATTTAATTTAATGCCAAGCTAGATGAATAAAAGAAAATTATAAGTCTTTTTCTATCTAATCATTTATCAAATTTTACTTTCCTGATTTTTAAATATTATCTGACTTGCAGAATCAGAAGATTGAGTGTTTACTGAACCAGAGAAATGAAATTAAGTCAGCCAAATTAGTAAGAACTGTTTAGTTTAGGTCAAATCTAATCTAGGAAGAATGTGTCGCACCAGTCTTTTAAAAGTGACTTGCATATCTCTCTGAAAAAGACAGCATTCAAAGTTTTAGCTTCTACTTCACCTTGAATGCCAATCACTGTCGCTGGTGATAAATACACAAATACCTCAGCCAAATCTAATGGCAGAAAGGAAGTAGAAACTTGTCTTTTCTACAAGGACTCAAGGAAACTGTTTGTTAAGGTTTAACTGTGCTATTGACCAAACATTACTAAAGGAATCTTGGTGACGTTTCTACTTAACTTTCCAATTCATTTATTTATTATTATATAGGAATAAAGTGTTGCTGTCAACACTGGAGTTTGAACACAGATCACCAGTGAGCAAACATAGGTGATTCTATTTTAAATAAGTAGATCATGTGATGTAAAGGAAATGTACATATGGGAATTAGCATGACATCTAAATGATCACCATTTCTACTCTATACTCTATTACTATACAACTCACTATTCTCTATGCTATTCACTATACTATTTCTCTATTTGGATCACTATACAGATTACTATTTGAGTGAGTATTATCAAGCAAGTACTATTAGTGCAAGTGTTATTCAAAGGCGTCTGACACCAGTATTGTTCAACATTTTTATTATAGGTGTATCTGTGATTACAAAGTCTCTACTACAATGAGCATTACGAAAATGACAACAAGTATTCATTGACATTACAGAAGTGGCAATGAGTGTTTGTTGACATCACAAAATTTATAAATTTTTAAATGAAACATAAAACAATAGAATATTAGCATGTGCCTGCTGTAACATTAAAAATTTCCTTGAAGAATATTAATCCAAGAACTAAAATAAGATAAGGTTAGAATTTAATCCTTATAGATTATTTTATTTTTAAAGTATTCATTTTCAAAAAATGTGTTTGATCTTTAGTCTTCTTCATATTATCAAAGCTTTAGAAAAAGAAATTGATCAAAAAATTATTCTTGGCAAAATGTTGATTTCAAATGAAAAGTTCTTGCTGCTAATATATTCATTCTGCATTGAAATTGTAAAACATGTTAGCAAGGAAGCTAGTCTTAGAGACCATTCCTTCATCTAAAATGGTTTCTCACTAGGTGTTCCATTCCAATAGATCTGTACCAGATGAAGCTAAGTGTGTATCAATGCATATACACAGGTGTATATATGTATTTGTACTGCACTATTCCCTATTTTAATATCTTTAACTCTCCAGTATCTATCTATCTATCTATCTATCTATCTATCTATCTATCTATCTATCTATCTATCTATCTCATTCTCTTTCTACCCCTCTCAATATATATATATATACACTAATAATAAATTCACATTTTGTTCGAGCACCATCAGCACAACTTTGAAGTTCATGCATGATGCAATCATCAGCTGCAAATTGGCAACTAATTTTTTTTTTAATCAGTACAACCATTATCAGACAAGGTGTTACAGGTTGTAGAGGAATTAGGAAGAGAAAATGAGGAGAAAGAGAAAAGAGTAATCAGGAAAACAATAGTTAGCGATTAACATTGCATTTAAATTTTTGCAGATTAAAGTTGGTTGGAAATCATGGAGCCAAAACAGAATTCTACTAGCAAGAAGTGCAAGATAATAAAATGTCAGCATAGAACTTACAGCTACATCGAGCTAGCTCAACTGTAAATTCATGAGATCTTGCCACCAGTCTAGTATTGTGCTTAAATTCATATAGTCTAGTTACCATAACGAAGAGCTAATCCAAACAATTACCATGAAAATCTTTATAAAAGGGCATCAAGAGGCAACCTTATGGTGATAGGCAAGTGACTGAAGCCAAGATGCCAGATCAGGACCAAAACTATTGCTGATTCTTCTTTGGATCTTATCAAGGAGCTCCAGGAAAATAACAAGGGCACCAGACCATATATGGCAGCAATATAAATGTATATCATTCTATTCATATCTATCTATCTATCTATCTATCTATCTATCTATCTATCTATCTATCTATCTCATTTTGTTCATATCTATCTATCCATCTCATTCTATTCATATTTCTTACTCTATCTGTATGTCTAACTCATTCTGTTCATATCTATCTTTCTGTCACTATGTTCACATCAATCTAGCTAGCTGTCTATCTTATTCTGTTCACATCTATCTATATATCTATCTCATTCTATTCATATCTATCTATCTATCTATCTATCAATTGATCAATCTATCTATTTATCTATCTTGGTTTGCTCATCATCTATCTATCTATCTATAGATTTAGCCTTCATGAACCTATCTGTTAGAAAGGACTTGATAATTGAGAAAACCTTTCCAAACATTCCATGGCTAGATTGTTTAAGGAGCAACCCCCAATGCCAGACCTTGTCAAAGGCCTATATATGTAATATGGTGGAAATTATGGTGAATTTATTGTCTAGTGCTTTGCTGATTCTAGGAATTATCAATATAACACATTAAGGACATATTTTTAGTTTTATCATCCAAACAGAGGAATTCTAGCATAAATTTTCTAATATAGCTAATATTTCAGTAGCTAAAGTGCTTTTCACTACTTTTCTAATGTGTTAGGAGTTCCAAGAAACAGGCTTTGCCATTTTCACTATTCAAAAGTAATATTTACTTCTTTGTGATCCTCCAGCAAATAGATTAGCAAATGAGACGTCACTCTAAGCAACAATTTTTACTTTTTCAACTTTTATCCAATTCACAAAATACTATCTGAGAGTTTCCTCTCTTAATCTTCTTAGCAGTTTTATTGACTTTCTTGAAGCAATCAAATTATTCCTGCTTCAGTGCTGAACTCAGTCTATTTATATTTGCAGTTCATATATCTGGATGAGTTTCAGCTGACCAATCAACTGCTTGACATTTTTTAAACCTCATCTTGCAATATTTTGAACATTTTGGTTAATTTCCAATGTGACAGGCACCAGGTTTTTTACATCCCCATCCTGTTTATAATTATTCTATCCTTGTCTTTCTTTACATTCAAGCCAATATACATGAATAGAGATGATTTTTTTTTAATGATTTAACTTTAAAAACTTTACAAAGCTAGTTCATAATTGCTAGAGAATTAATGTGTCTTAATATCCTTATTAATATAGAAGGAACATTAATCTGAATCATTATTATATCTGCTTGAATACATCAACAAATGGAGAAAATGCATTTGTTGGCATGTTTTGATGTTTAACAGTATTTGTCTTTATTTGTTGCCAGTTATTTTGCCTGTACATCCACCTTTCATACACACACTTTTCTTGTAAAATACACAGTATTTCCTGACTATGATAGATTCTGTTTCACCGAGTGATGAAGCAAACATCACTGTTTTTCATGCAACTGTAATGTAATTGATCTTGACCTGGCATCTAGACTTCACTCACCGCAATGATGTGGCTTTCTTCTGTCTTTTTTACAAATATTTTCATGGCAGTTGTTCTGATGAACTGTTCTCCTTTGTGCTGCCATTGCATGAATTTAAGTGTACTGCTAAATTGGCAACTGGATCTTACTGTTGAACTAGCTTAGATGTAACCATCATTTCTATTATAATAATTTCTTTCCTTACACTTTTCACCTGTGGAACACCCTTCTAATATATTGATTCCCTGGCACCTACAATCTTTAAAACTTAAATGCAATATCAATCACTATATACTGTTTTCCTGAATGTTGTTCTTTTATTGTCCTTTTTCTCACTTCTCATCACTAAATTCTTCTCATTATCTTTCACTCTGTAACCTCTGTCTATTAAGATGAATTGCCATCTGACTTAGGGTGAAACAATTAAAAAAAAGATTTTCCAAACAAATACATTGTTTCCAAATACAAATGCAAAGAATTGAGATTATTGGCTACAAGAAGTTGACCACAGGAAGTTGATCACAGGAAGTTGATCCTTTAGAATTGCAAGTAGATTAGGATTTCTTTAAAAAATCAATGAGATTACTTCTGTCTGAATTTAAGGTTTCAAATTCTCCACAAAGAATTGTCCTACAGGACAACATCCCAGTGGATTAAGGCATTAGTTCATAAAATTGGTGACATAGTAATTGTGAGTTCAATCCCAGGGCTGGGCAGTGTGTATTGGACTCAACAGAAACAAAACAAGTAATAACTATGTAGTACTAAAAATAAGAACTAGATGAGATATCCCTAGACACAGACAATGGAACAATAACAGCCTACTCCCTGTAAATTAAATAAAGGGTTCAGTTTGGAATCCCCTATAGGTCACCCAGATTGATATTCACCTGATGAAGCCTGGAAGAGACAAATAATTCCTTGAGTTTTATTTCCCCTTACTATGCCAAGGGTAGACAATCCAATGTGTCTTCTGCTCTAATGATAGCAAGCCTACAATGGTTATAAATCCTTTGTTCTTTTCCTTTTTTGCTAATTATACAAATTATTCCTTGAGTTTTATTTCCTTGTTTGTTTGGTCATTGGTTTCTCTTCATTGCATACATAGTGGTGAATGAATATAGTGACTGGATTGTTTGTTTTTGTCTTTGATATATCAAGGTAGGGAGGGTGTAGTAAACTTGTTTTCATGACTAATGCTGCTCCTGTTGTAGTCAGATATTGGGTCTCATTCTCACTTCAGCCTTGATATATCTGACTGATCTTGGGTTGATATCAAAGGGAACAGGCTTCAAGATTGACACAGAAATTGCATCTGCTTCCATCTAATATTGCATAACCAACAAAGCATGTTAATATAATGAGGTACAGCTGGGATGCCCTGGGCTAATGGTAATAATACTATGGCCTAGAAACCATAATTGAACCCAGGGCCATCATTTAATCAGGGCTTTGTTACAGATGAAATCAACAACAAATATAAGGTCAATAGTCTCCATATAAATAGTGTAAATACAGTTAGAGTTATATCCATTAACACTGTGAAAATTGTTTATGCTAAATCCAAATTAGTTTGCATTTTCTATGGTTTTCTTCAGCATCACTTCAAGTATTCCATTGACTCTTATTGAACCTGTTGCTCCACAGGATTTGAGTTGTAACAATCTGAACCACTATGTCCAGATTATGTACCATACCATGAAAATACTGATGATGGAATTTCCATCCATTTTCGTATGCAATTTACTCTTCAGTAAATGCTGAAGATTCATATGCATAGCATAATGTCAAGAAACTGTACAATTGTGTTTCATATTCCAAACATAAATACTGCATCATCTTCAAAGTTTAATATTGATTTTCTCTCTTTTCATTGAAACTTTGCTAATCAAAAAGTGAATATCAGCCTTAGTCACATCGGAAACAATGTCCACTCTAATGTTGGCAAGAATACATGACAGTGTAAATTGAAGTAATGAGGTTAACACTTCTCTGTTTCCAAATTTTAAAACTCCTTTTATCTTCTTACAATTTGACCTTTGACTCAATATTGTTTGGCAAAGTTTAAAAAAAAAAAACTAATATAATTTGTCAGAAACTGGTTCCAGATGCTCCGCAATCCAAAATTGCTGACCTCAAACTCTCATCCAAAAAACAAGAACTATTTTCATCTAGCTTTTGGCTGAGTAACACAGTATTCTATCTGATTGTAGTAGGAACTTTTTCTGGACTGTCTCTGACCCAAAGAAAATTACAGCTATTGATACAATACCAGGAAGACATACTCATTGGCTGAGGAGGCTTCTTGTATTTCGACAACTTCTACTGGATCACTGAAAATCTGTCTTCTTGAACAATGACAGAAATGCACTTTGATGCTTCCTCTGTTTCTAAAGTTGTACCTATGTGACTAGAGGCTACATCAACTTCTCCTTTAACCTGAATTATTGAACCCTTATTCTCTGCAAAAGTAACACTGGACTACCCTCATGCCTTTTTCCAACATAAATTCAAGATTTAGCTCACTCAGTGTAGTGAGTTAACCAGCATTTTATTTTTCTTATGATAGATTAATGTTTTTCATTGTCTTGGCAATTTAATATCAAGGTATCTACAACTTAGTAAGATTGAATGACTAATATATTCAAATTACTAATATATAACTAATAAATCACTAATATATTCAAATATCACTAATCTGCTGATCTCTGATGCATTTTATAATCTTCATAGATTATAAATACTGTTTCTTGTCTTTTTTAAACTAAGTTTTCAGTTTCATTATTTTGGTTCAAATCCTTTAAATTCATCTCCAACATAGCCTCCCTTGTTTTACCTTCCAAGATAAGAAAAACAGTAGATAGACTTTACTTTGTTACAGTATTTGAAGTCATTTCCCATAATTCCATCTCTTTTTCTCTGTGGCTTCTGTTTATCTATGTTCAGCAGAGATAGTGCAAGATATTTTGAAACCATTTTTCTTTTGTCATGTATTTGGATAACATAATATCTTGGCTTCAATCACTTTACCACTGCCATAATACAGGGTGTCCATAAAGTTCGTGTGCACTTTAAACAATTTATAACTTTAAAGTACACACAAACTTTATGGACACCCTATATAGCTTCCCTGTTCCTTTTCTATGAATATAGTAACTGTTCTAATGAACTTCCCTCTTTGGTACCTGAACTTTATGAATTTAAGGGCTGTACTTGATTGACGACAAGGTCTCATCATTTTATAGTTGAAATGGTTACATATAACCATAAGTTCTATGCTAAAAGTTTCTTTTATCTCACTTCTTGATTGTGGAACTCTCTTCTGCTTCTTGCTTTTCAGTCAAATTTAATATTAAAAATTTTAATACAATGTCAATCATTAACTTGACTTCTTAATTCTTTTATTGTTCTCTTGCCGTAATGGTGTTTTTTTCTCTCATATCCTCTTTTCATCTTAGTGGCTTTATTACCTTGCTTGCAGTAAAATGATAAAAAATATAGATATGAAAAGTCAATAGGTAGCTATAAATTAGAATTGTCATATTGGAAAACTTAATGTATTTCCCTTCTTTCATTTTCATAATAACTCTGTTCAGTTACCAATGTTGAAATTCATCTTCATCAATGTTTAAATGTCTTATCAAAGATTCTGCTTTCTATAATCTCTGTCTCCATGTTTATATACTTCCACTTACTATGCCAAGGGCAGACAACCCAAAGTGTCTTCTGGTCCAATGATAGCAAGCTTACAAGGGTTATAAATTCTCTGTGTTTCCTTTTCCTTTTTTGCTAATTATACAAATTATTCCTTGAGTTTTATTTCCTTGTTTGTCTGGTCATTGGTTTCTCTGCATTGCATACATAATGGTGAATGGACATAGTGACTGGATTGTTTGTTTTTGTCTTTGATATATCAAGGTAGGGAGGGTGTAGTAAACTTGTTTTCATGACTAATGCTGCTCCTGTTGTAGTCAGATGTTGGGTCTCATTCTCACTTCAGCCTTGATATATCTAACTGATCTTGGGTTGATATCAAAAGGGAACAGGCTTCAAGATTGACACAGAAATTGCATCTGCTTCTACCTAATATTGCAGAACCAACAAAGCATGTTAATATAATGAGGTACAGCTGGGATGCCCCGGACTAATGGTAATAATACTATGGCCTAAAAACCATACTTGAACCCATGTCCATCATCTAATCAGGGCTTTGTTACAGGCTGTTGTTGGATATATATATATATATATATATATATATATATATATATATATATATATATATAAGTGAACATAGAAGTCAACACTTTGACGTGACAGTCTGTGTCATGCTAGATGCAATCATCAGGCCTGACAATTGCATCTAGCATGAAACAGACTGACACCTCTATGTGTTTACTTCTATGTTCACTTTTATATTTACACATGCTCTATCTCTGATATTGAGCACTTTATCCCATAAATATAGCACATCTTAAGACTATATTTCTTCATATATATATATATATATATATATATATATATATATATAAGATTTGTTAAGAATGACTGACCTCTCACACCCCATGTTGATAATGCAAATACAATAGCCTCATCAACATGTAAAAAAGGTTAAAAATAATGGTAGCATTATTAATTTAAAAAAAGCCAACAATGAATATCATCAAGTATGAACACTGCCACAATATGCTGACCATGTTTGGAAAATAAAACATTCCTATAACTCTATATATAAATGCATAAAACAATCCATACATTCAGTTAAAATTAAAATCATCCATAATGCCTAAAAGTATAGCTGAAAGCACGCAGATATACAGAACATTTGGACAATTTCTATATAATTTATGCCCAGAAAAGAAAAAATTTTTAAGAACACAAGAAAAACGAAATAAAAAAACTTAACTGCAGTACCTTGTCAAGAGTTTTTAACAAAACTTGTATAAAAGAAGGATTGCTACCTAAATACACAATTATATGAATGTGTGTTTGTGATAGGGATGTATATCAATATATTCATAGCTGGGATAGCTATTAACTGAATTTTTATATCCACATTTTTTTTAGTTAAGCAATTATCATAATTATATGCCTGATTATTCTGTCCAGCAGCTCATCATGATTGTAACACTCACAAAATTTTGAGCATTTTATACATTGAGATTCTTCAGGTATCCATTTTCACAGTCAGCCAACATTTCAGAATTTTGAACCGACACTTTATTCAATTTCCAAGAAAGATTGTTCTCATTCCACTTTTTATGCTTAGGAATATTTCATATCAGTTAATACTGACCAGTCTTATTTACTTTTGTGTCATTTCTCTGTTTCTTCAATTGAACCAGAATATGTGAATTGTCACCACTACCAGACCCAGAGATTGAACTTACAATTGCTAGGGAATGTTTTTAATCAACACTTTAATCCACTACACCATGTGTCTCTTTTTAAAGCAAACCTATTGTCTGTACTTGGGCTGTGGAATTATATGAGTGATTTTTTTTCTTAAACAGAGGTTCCCAAGGTGGTATTTATCTCTGTGCTGGATCTACTGAGCAGTCTTCACCATATGCACTGATTTTTTTCACTCATCTTATATGATTTACAATATATGAATGTCTTCTTTGTGAGTTACTAGTACGTCCAAAAAAAGGTCAGTTAAGCTTCTGCTTCTTTTCCCATTGTGAACTCTACCAAAAGTCTTATTGAGTTTACATGGACCATTTGTACATCTTCCTAGTGAGGCTGGTGTATGAATTTAAGCTGGGAAACTCAAGTGAAAATGTACACTTAGAAAAATTCCATTACCTGACTCATTATTTGATTTGATTCATTTTTTACAGTTTATCAACACTTTGTACATACAAGAAATAATGAACAAATTATAAAATAATATTAATAAAAAAAATTGTGAAATTTACTAGACAGTGCTTCATCTTATAAAAAATAAAAATAATACAACTGCAACTGATAATAAAAGTGTGAAAATGAAAACGAATATGATGCTGTTATTAGTTGTGGAATGAAGTGATGAGTTATAGGTTAGATTTGATCTTCTAAAAAACAATCAAATACTCATGTTTACCTGCTACTAAATGGCCTGAGTAAAGATGAGACAAAAAGCAACTAAAAATAAATATGACATTAACATGAAAATAATTATGAAAGTCAAAATTAATAATCATGAAGTTTGCTTCATATGTGCACAGATTAAAAAATTAAAATAAATGTTTGATAATAACTAATGAATCTTTCAGTTAAGAAAAATGTATCTTTATGGTTCAGAAAAGATAAAAATAATCCTTTTTGGAATTTCACACTCACTCTTTATTCACTGACAATTTGTGAATGAGTATTTGCTTGGCTATGCATTCAATTCTCTTCAGCTGAATCATATCAACAAAAAGAAGATTAGATGAAGACTCTCTGGTGAGGCTTTCACAGTCAACACCACCTCCATTAACTTCACAGCAATTTTTATTCAATATTCCAGACAATTTTAGTTTTTATTTTAAGCAGTGAACAATTTAACTATTGATAGCAGTGAAAAAGTGTAACTTCCCCCTGTTTGAAGAGAAGTCATTACATAAAGGTATTGACAACCATTTCTTTTCAAGTAAATTGACAAAGGTCACAATGGCTGAAATTACTGAACAATTTTGTCCCCTTTTAAATTAAATGATTTTAGCCGTTTGAAAATGAATTGATCAGCAAACATGATCAAAGCAAAAATGATTTGCAAAGATTAAAAGACAGAGAAAAACAATAAGTCAAAATTGTATTTAGTTTTTAATCTAAATTGTTCAAATAGTGAAATTGATTTCCAATCAAAAATTGGTGCACTCAACACAAATTGATCTTTGCAATGAAAAAGCTTTGAAATACCAGCTGAAGAACCTACAGAGATTAAGTGAAAAGTGATTTTATTTGTGAATGCTGAATCAGATATAAGTAATCTTGATTTAAAACGTGTTCAATTATTGTACTCAGAGAGCACATATTTTTCTTTAATAAGATTTCTAAAATATTCAGGTCAGTAGATGAAAATAAATATACTGTTTAATAAATAAACAGAGCGCCTACTCAAATATGGGTATCCACTAAAAATAAGGTTTAATTGATAAAATTTGTTGAATTAATAAATAAAAAATCCATTACTTCTTTATAGATTGCTTTGTTTACATTAGAATACAAAATTGAGCAGATATAAATATTTTGAGAATCTGAGAAAGATTTGCTTTTATAAGGCACTATTCAATTTTGCCTGATTTGCGACGCATTCCATGGATGAGTTAGTCAAGATCTACTAATGTTTTCCCATGTAAAGGGGAGACATGATATACATATATATATATATATATATATATATATATATATATATATATATATATATATATGTGAAAACTGTGTGTATATAAATATAAATATCAAATATATATACATATATATATAATTATTTATATATTATATGCATGGTACTTATTAAGCGCTCAATATCAAGATAGAGCTAACATATTTGGTTGGATTGATGTGAGTTTGTGACCCTGGGTTTTCAAGCTCCTGCAATCGTCATCCGATCGCAGGAGTGTGAAACCCAGGGTCACAAACTCCATCAATCCAATCATATATATATATATATATATATATATATATATATAGAGTAAATATACTTAAGCAAAAAAGAAACAATTTTATTATAAACAATGGATTAACATCTCCATTTCCAAGAATGTTTAGGATTTCTTTGTGTTTTAATACTCTGGGAAATGTTTAAACAGAGTACAGAAAGTTTAACACTGAAAACAGAAGGTACATTGTGATAGTGAAAGATGCCTTACAAAAGCTAAGGTATTAATAAACAGAAAAAAGTATTAAGAAACAGAGAAATTTCATTTAAAACAAAGAACAGAGTACTGAACTGTTATGTAATATCAGTCCCCCAATATGGCAGTGAATTTTGGACAATCTTGCAAATGAAGCACAGACTTGAAATAACAGGAATGTGGTTCCATAGAAGAATAGTGAAAATTCCATGGACTGAACATA
>CAHIKZ030004140.1:1362500-1367500 GCA_903632075.3 Acanthosepion pharaonis
AAAAGTAACTATCAGAATAGAACTTATGGCAACATCTATTTCAAAAGTTAAATGATGAGAGCTTGCAACCAATGTAGTAGCACACTTAAATTCATGTGGTCGAGGTACCAAGCAGGACAGTTCAAAACAACTGCTATGAAATTCTTTATAGAAAAGAAATTTCTAGATATATAACTGGATCATCACACCAGATATGGCAACAATATCTGGCAAATGGTAGATTTATAAGTATTCAAGATTGATCCTGATGAGAAAAAATGTCTGGTATGACACAATGAATGAGTCTTCTTATCAGCAAACCAAGCAATTGATTCAATATAATCGCTACACTTTATGACTTTATGTCAGTAGAAAGGATGAGGTCAAGAAAGCATGTGACCAAGAAAGCAGAATAAGTTGTTCTCCTGTAGGTTAGCATTAGCCATGCTGATGTAGGGCAAAAATGGTTCTCTATTGGGATTAAATGATAATACATACATACATATATATATATATATATATATATATATATATAATAGTTGCTCCATATGTGGTTTCCTTTGTAAATCACTAGCGGGTCTTAAATGCCACTTAAGAATATCACACAATATTTCATAACTGAATCAATAAGCTGTCAGATCCTCATACATCAAAACCAACAGGAGAGTCCATTATATATATATATATATATATATATATATATACACACACATATATATATATATATATATATATATATATATATATATATATATATATATATATATATGACATAAGAATTTAGAAACTGATTTTCTGGTTGGGAAGTAGAGAATATATAAAATGTATACCTGTATTTATTTTCTGAATCCATATACTTTTGAATATACATATTGATATGCAATCACAGTCACAAATGGTAATAAGGAAAATACTGTAGCTTTAAGATTGATGAGAATGTTAGTCAAAATCATTTTAGGGATTTATTGCTTGCTTATCTAATAAACATGGATGTTCAGTTGTCATAAAAAATATTGATAATTGTCAAAAGAAATCAATGGAGGGGAAGGAATTTTTTATCTCATAAAACACAGAAATTTTGATCAAAGCCAAAGAA
The DNA here is from genome assembly GCA_903632075.3 of Acanthosepion pharaonis. Classification (NCBI taxonomy): domain Eukaryota; kingdom Metazoa; phylum Mollusca; class Cephalopoda; order Sepiida; family Sepiidae; genus Acanthosepion; species Acanthosepion pharaonis. The sequence goes on from CAHIKZ030004140.1 coordinate 1,363,576, forward strand.
ATAAGAATAGAGTCAACCCACAAACCCAGGAGAAGGAAAATCATGATTTTAAATGCACCAAATAATCTTGAAGCCAAAGAAATGCCAGAAATGATCAGCATGGATATCCTTAAAGAATTGGACATGGGAAAACAGATAAAGAATAAAATAAACAATGAAACACTAGAAAATATGAATGATGCTTGTTTCTTTGTTAAAAATCCTACTAGTCATTAATATATTTGATAAGTATTGGTTTGAAGTATAGAACTTATACACTAGCTGATCAATACATAAATCAAATATATATAAATATTTACACTATTTACATTGTTCAGACTGTTGTCCTCATCTTTGTGGCTAAATTCACGACATTTCAGCCATTATATACTCCAGCTTTCTTCAGGTAATTGTAATTTCGAACTGAACCCTTTATTTCATCTACCAGGGTAGATTATTCTAATTCCAAGTGCCATGCCTCTTCCAGAGGTCTTGGTTATCTCCCTTTAACTCAACTCTCTAATCTTCTGTTCACTACTGCAATAGACAGGTATTGAACTCACAACACTTTGGGTCAAGTCACTGGATCCAACCAACCCTTTTATCCACTGGGCCATGTGTTTCAATCACCTGAAGAAGGTCGGAGATTACAATGGCTGAAACATCATTAATATGGCAACAAAAATGAGAACAATTGTTCAAACAATGTAAATAGGGTAAATAATTACAATACCTCATCTCAGAAATAGAAACAGATATATATATAAATATGTTTGTTGTTATGAGAAAACAAAAAGCAACAACTTCAGAATTTCTTCAGTTAAGTTGATTTCTTCAACTGGTATAGATATGCATTTACCTCTGATTTCGGTGGTTGATGTTAAAGCTTTAATAATTGATTGATTTGTTTTTATGGTTTATCAACCCTTTGCAAGTTATTTAAAGCTGAAAAATATTTTGGATTGTAAGAATAATTCCCTTTTTTTTTTATTTTACAAATGAAGATCGCATTAACATTTTTTTGAATAACAATGATTTTTCAAGATGGATGTTATATATTTAACCCATAGCTGGGGTGAAGAGAGAGATTCATACCTTTTTCAAGGGTATGTTCACTTAGTGAATGTAACAAATATGACTGGTTATTGTCAGTTTTCAAGGCAGGCATGCAGAGACCCTCCCAGACATAACAGAAAAGAATATTGTACATATTCCATTTATACAGTTATAAGCAAAAGTAAGACAGAGGGAGCCTCAGAAAAGCATAATCTGGTGGGGAATAAATGAAATCAGTCATGGCTGATCATGTGTGGAGGAAAAAGTTGAAGTCATCAACTAATACTGAGTGCATTCAGGTTTCTGTAAAATCTGAAATCGGTACACAGTATAAATATCTTTTTTACTAATAAATTCATCCTCTTTGCACAGATTATAAATTATAATTATTTCAAAAACATCAATAAACATGACATGGCTGCTTTTGAAAAATGTTGGGTTGATTTCTGCAAATGACTAATTTCTTTGCATTTTGTGCATTTGATGTTTGAAGATATTTTATCTATGAATATTGATTAAGCCAAACATGAATAATTTTCAACAGTGATTAATTTTCAATGATTCTAGATTCCTATTTACATACCTATATATACATATACATTGATATTTCCCAAAAACTGCTACAAAGTAGAAGCTAAGATTTGTAGCATATTACCAGAAAAAAATGCAATATATTCCCTCATTTCTAATGACTCAAGAGTAAAGCAGCTAATTAGAGAAAGAATACTAAATAAATACATGTGTCTATATAATTGTATGCATGTATGGTGGTTACAATCAAACATTAGTATCTGTATATATTTCTGAGATGAGGTATTATGTACATTATTTACATTATTCAGACTATTGTCCTCATCTTTGTCGCCATATTTATTACAATGTTTCGGTCCTTGTACACTCCAGCCGTCTTCAGGTGGTTGGAATGTTGAACTTAACACTTTATTTCGCTCACTGGGGTATGTGCCATGTTTAATGGATGTCAGTTATCAGTTGCACAGTGGATAAAGGCGTTAGTTAGATCCAGTGACAGGACCCAAAGAGTGTGAGTTCAATACCCGGTTAAGGCAGTGGAGAACTTTCAGAGGGAAATTAAAAGGAGTAAATTGATAATTGACATCCATTAAACATGGCATGTGGAACTAGAACAGTTTACCCCAGTGAGTGAAATAAAGGGTTCAGTTCAACATTCCAACCACCTGAAGAAGGTCGGAGCGTACAACGGGCAAAATGTTGTAATAAATATGGCGACAAAGATGAGGACAATAGTCCGAATAATGTAAATAATCAAACATTAATAAATTTAAAGGGTTAACAACATAACATGTGAATAAGATTTATTGTTCCTCATTGTCATTTAACCTTTTACAACTTGTATTTTTCTTATATTCATTTAATGCTAACACATAATCTAACAATAGAATCCCATTATCTCTGATGGTTGTCAAGGACAACTATCTATGGATACGGTGGTTACTTGGAGGTTTTGCTTGTGGGAGAAGTAAAGAAGGAAATGGAATATATATGCAATCATACCTATACTTTTGAAAGCAAAACTGGGTTAAGTTTATGATGACTGGCTGTGGGACTGAAGTTGGAAGACTGGGATTAAAACATTTCTAAAATACATTTGCATAAAAGGGATGTTAGAGTTGACATTTTAAATCACCCATAACTGTTAATCTTTGTCTAAAATTATAAGAAAATTTAAACCTATTCAGCTATGTGTTTTTTCTGTTAGAGTTTGTGACACCACTCTGGAATGAAATACAAACTAATGTGTGAGTAAAAAGTGGAATATGGGGAAGAGATGATGAAAATCTTTATCTGTGTTTTGGATTTCAAATTTAGTTCACTCCCAGAAGATCTCTACATTTTACTATTAGTTTATATGCCATATTGTACTGCTAATATTTTATGCTTTGATGGATGATATATATTGTGTATGTGTCCATCCTAAGGTTGACCATACAGTATTGTGACATCATCAAAGAACTTTCAATGCATTTTCTTCTTAGTAAATTCTTTTCTCTTTTAAGAAGAATGCCATTATTAAGTCAAAATTGTAATTAGATGTGTTACAAGGAACTACTAGAGTGTTTATTGGTTCTACAATAGATCTGTGCAATGCTCATCTACTTTTTTTTAAGATTTCAAGACATTCCACCAATACATGTCAATGGGTATTTTGTGTAATTTATTTTGTAAATTCCTACCTTTCATTTATTGTTGTTGCTATTCCATTTACTGCTGACTATATCTTTTATTGTTTATTATCTAAAATAATCTCTATATAACCAAATATGCATGTATATGTATGTGTATGCATGCATGTGTACATACATTTATCTAAATACCCATGTTCACAACTTTGTGTTTATATATATATATATATATATATATATATATATATATATATATATATAGCATATATGTTCAGTCAAGCATATTTAGTTGAATAATCTAGACATATTATGTCTATTTATTTTTATTGCAATCCTCTCAAGTTCCCATACTTTTAGCCATTATCAAAGATGAATTTTATTTTAACTGAATATATTCATTGTTTTATGTATGTATCTAGAATTATAGGAATGTTTTCTTTACCAAACTCTAGATACATACATAAAACAATTCATATATATTCAGTTAAAAGTAAAATAAAATTCATCTTTGATAATGGCTAAAAGTATTGCTGAAAGTGCTTGGAAAACATTTGAACAATTTTTATATAATTTATGCCCTGAAAAGAAAAAATATATGAACACATGAAAAATTATTTAAAAAACTCAACCACCATACTTTGTCAGTAGTTTTCAATGAAACTTGCATAAAAGAGGGATTGCTGCCAAAAATACTATATATATATATATATATATATATATATATATAT
>CAHIKZ030004140.1:1372500-1397500 GCA_903632075.3 Acanthosepion pharaonis
TTAAACTATCAGTGAAAATGAAAAACTAGAATGGTAAACAAACATTGTATCAAAATGCATGAAACGATCATTACTCACTGAGAATTCTCCACAAGGTAACATAGGTAAATATCACATAAATAGAAACTGTAGTGAACGATTTGAATAAGGGGAAAAAAACTAGACTAAAACATAGGAATATTCACAAACAGTTCTAATGACAAGCAAATACTGTTTATGATAAAAGTATAGAAATATTTCCTTCATTTGGTGCATTGCAAACACACACACACACACATATATATATAGATATATGTTGCTTAAAATTTGGTATATTTATAGTGAAAGACTGCTCAAAATCAGGGACATAGAAATCAACACTGCATGGTGATTATCGGTTACAATCAAGGTACCAAGGAAGAGAGTTCTTTAGAACAACTGCCATGAAAATATTTATAGATAAAAACTGATGCCAGGTCAGGGTCAAAAATATTACATATCTTTAGATTTTGCTGAGAATCTATAGATATATAGCCAGAGGACCAGACCTAATAGAGTAACAATATTCAATGCACGGATGAATGGTAGATTTATAAATGTACATGACATGATACAGTGAACCAACTTTCTTATCAGCAAACCAAGCAATTGATTCAATGTAATTACTTCACTTCATGTCAGTGAAAAACATGAGGCCAAGAAAGTGCACTATGTTGCTATCCTAGTGGTTAGCATCAGCCATGCTGATGGAGGGCAAAAATGGTTCTCTATAAAGATTAAAGGATAGCAGTTTTGTTTTAGAGGTATATTAAAATTTACAAACCATTTCTTGTTCCTGTTAACAACTGATTGGAAGTCATTTTTGAAAGCAGATACTAGCTTTACTTTGTTAGGCCTATTAGTCAGGCATAAATAGTTGTGTCATGAGCATAAATACCTAGTTAGTAACTAATGACAGCAGTAAGATGCTTAATCAATTCAGAGTAGACTAGCACCTCTATTACTTTGCCAAAAAAAGAAGTAAAAGACCAATAGAATGATAATTACAGGTATCAGCCTCACCAGAATTCCTAAAGACAGAAACTACAGAAGAGAATTTCCAGATTTCCAACAAGCTGGAAAACAAGGAGCAGCAAGGCATTTATTGTTGAGTTTGGAGAGAACAGGAACCAGTTCAGGAACACATTTCCTTAGAACAATTGCAGGGATACCATCAAGACTAAAAGAATTGTGGGGATCTATTTTGCAGATGATAGCTGAAACCATGTATAGATTTATATACATATCACTCAGTAGAAATTCTATTCTAGGGGTAAAATCAAGCAAAGATACTCCTGAAGAATCAAAGAATCAAGCAAAGATACTCCTGAGGAATCAAAAGTAGTGCTGGAAGGGAATTTCCAAGCAAAGCATTCTGCTTTATCAGCAGCTGATAACAATACTTCAAACTAATTAAAGAGAGAAGAGATTCAGCATTTACTCAACACTTTCACAAACTGCCAGTAATCTCTAGAACCAAACTTTTGAGAGACTATATAATGTCTCAGTTTATCAATAAGTAGTGACTTTGCTTTGTTGAGGACATGCTTACACTCATTACAAGTGGATACAAAGAGGTGTCTGTTATGACTGGAACTATCATGTTGGTATTGCCAGAAGTGATTCCAGTGGATTATAGTGGCTGAATAGGCAGCAGTGAACCAAGGAGAAGATTTTTGGTTAACTTGGTATTTCCTTACTGGCATGAAAGATTCAATGCCAGCTTTCATACAGGGAGAAAACCTCAAGTGTATTAGTAACAAAAATGTATTCTGTTAACATATATATGCATAAATTAATATAATTTTGTACACGTATATCTGTATATTTATATAAGTACATCAATAAATACATAACAATGATGTACTAAATTATTTTCAGTCAGTTATATACCATGTGTGATACATGCTTAGGTAGTCATGTATCTTTCAATACATGGCTGACAAGGCAGATTTTTTCTCACAGTAGGTTGCCATTTCTTTCTGCAGTAGACCAGTTGCCATAGAACCCAGTCTTTCCTGCTATTTACCCATAGCTGGTGGGAGAAGAAGAGGATTCATACTTTTCCCAAGGGTATTAGCACATAAGTGAATGTAATGAACTTGTCTGGAATTCAAACTCAACTTTCTGATTCCTCAATCCGAACCACTATCCATTACTCCATCATGCCTCAAATCATTTTACACAAACTATTTACTTCTGTCCATATTTCTGAAATGAAGTATTGCAACTATTTACAATATCTACATAACCGAACACTTTATTTTGTCCACCAGGTTAGATTTTTCTAGTTCCACATGCATTGCCTTTTCTGGTTTCTGGAGATAAAGAATTTGGTTTGAAATTCCAGAGTATATCACTTGAAGAAACCCAGAATGCACAAATGTCTAATGTGTTGTGAATATGACAATAACAATGAGGACAACAGTCCCAACAATGATAAATAGAATAAATAAACTATTTAATTTTCAACATAATCTCCTTTACTTATCAATACATTTAGTAGTAGACAGGTCCACCAGGATAACAGGAAATTTCCTTGTGGGCTCCAAAGAGATGACTTTAGAAATAACCAATAAAAATAAAAACACACACAAAAAAAATATTGCTTAAATGTTGGAAAGATTTAAATAAGGCTTCTTTGATGCTGGAATTTCTTTCGGTAAATAATAGATATGCTCAGTTCCTTGTTTGATGAATTTTTTTTTTCATTTTTAAGGATATTTTTTTAATTTTGTTTTGGTTAACATATAAAATATATTTATTTAACATAAAGAAATAAAACAATATTGAAAAGATGTTACATTTTATTTACCTAAAAACTTTGCTTTTATTTGATTTCTTTTGCTATGTTTCGGGATTAAGTGGATCCTTTTGACTAAGCACTTTTACAAGGTTTCCCCATAAAAATTTTCAACCCAGTCCACCATTGAATGCACTTCACCTAATGCTTCTCCATCAAGCATAAAAATCAGTCAAAGTTATAATTTTAAATAATCTTAACTAACTAAGGTTACAAAATTATTAATGTACTATCATAGACACACAGCTTAAGTCAATTTTGGCTGTTGCACTTTTGCCAAACCAAAGAACTGAAGGTTCTTTCAGAATCGAATCTGTCACTGATATGTCTGGTATTTATATTTATCAAACCAACCATCAGTCTGTCTTAAGATCTTTGACATTTTCATTTGGCACACAGCCTTTTAAGGATCCACGATAGGGACAGGTTTTTTATTCATTGGAATGAGAATGATGAATTTGGTAATTGAAAAAGCACTGACACTGATGTAAAAAAGTATGGATATTAAAAATATCTTTTAAAGGAAATTATTTAAAACATTAATCCTAATCCTGTCCCAAAATATATTTATTCTTAATTTACAAATATTAAGGCAATGATTCCCAAACTTTTTTTTTTTCTGGATGAATGAAAATTTATTCACACCTCACCAAATTTTATGTTATAAGAAGTACAATTAAAAATAAAAAACAAAGAGATGGTTAAAGGGAGATAACTGTAGATTCAAAACTAGAACTTTATCATTGATAACTCTCTCCTCTAATTTGCAGAGCCTAGTTACTATATTCTTAATACTTGATATAATGCAAAAATATCACAATGATAAAATCAATCAGCAATTATTTAAAACTATTTATACTGGGACTCCTGCATGCAATTACAAGGAATCCATAATAATATTTAAAATTTTGAAATTTATTTTTGGCATATCAACTTTTTGAAACTGTTTCTAAATCTTTGAATGTTATTCAATCACTCTGCCTCACTTGCTGTTGTCCTCCACTGCACCTATGAAGTGTGCAGCACCATTTAGGAACCACTGGATTAAATATTTGTAGATAGATAGATAGGGATAGATAGATAGAGATAGATAGAGAGTGACAGAGAGAGAGAGAAAAACACATGCAAACACAAATATTTAACAGTCATTATCACATTGAAACATCAGTACTTCCCTGATCACTGAAGTTAAGCAATTTTGTGCCTGGTTAGTACCTAGATGGGTAACTGCTTAGGAACATCTGGTGCTGTAAGCATGGATGTGCAAGTGGTGGAACAGATAATAGCTCAGAATAAGAAATTGGAGAGTCAAATTCAAATTCAAGTCAATGTTCACTTACATGCAAATACCCTTGGGAATATACCCATCACTTCTCCTCCCAGCTATGGGTAAATAGCAGGACAGGCTGTGCCTTTTATCCTTAGTTTGCAACCAATATAGGAGAAGCATAACTCAGAATCTCAATCAACCTGGAGATGGTTAGCAAATTGTGGGTGAGCTTTATATAGGAGCTAATCACCATCATGACAGAAGTAATCCATGTATCCATATATATATATATATGACCATGGAATATTAGTGTTTAAGCCTTTTTATTATATCCTTACTCTGTCCTAGACATTGAGTTCTACCTGGATCCTTCCTCTTGGAAAAATTTTTTCTGAAAATATACATGTATGGAAATTTTTTTAGATATATTTTTCATATGTATGTATATTTTCCACTAATATTATCTATATATATATATATATATATATATATATATGGATGCATGGCTGAGTGATTAGAACATTAGTGTTCTGACCATGGGACATTGGTTCAAATCTATCATCGTTAATTTGCCAAGAAGGTGACGTCTTGATATCATCGGCCTGAGGAGACCGACCTTGAGGTCTACTTTTATATTTACATACACTCAATCTTTGATATTGAACATTTTTACTCTTAAAACTATATTTTTATCATATATATATATATATATATATATATAATGGACTCTCCCATCAGTTTTGACGTATGAGGATCTGACAGCTTAGTCGATTCAGTTATGAAATTTTGTGCGATAATCTTAAGTAGTATTTAAGACCCGCTAATGATTTATAAAGGAGACCACATATGGAGCAAATGTGAAGATTGTGAGATGAAATCACTGTTAGATTGGCTGACCTTTTAGATCTGCTGAGTCCACTATAGCACGTTGGTCTCTATTCTACCTGCTCCAAGGCTAAGTGCTCAAGGGTGTTATGTGGAATATTGACTGCTGACAAGCTGCTTTTCAGCTTGTCTTTGTATCTTAGCCATGGGCGTCCTACATTCCTGTAGCCCTGATCTAAATGGCTGTACATTAGGATCTTGGGTATCCTGTCATCAGACATTCTCAAGACATGACCAGTCCACCGTAACTGAGACTGTATGAGAAAAGTCTCAATTCCTCCAATATTACACCTGTTAAACAGGTCTACATTAGATGTCCTATCTTGAGGGTTAACTCCACAGATTGCATGCAGACAGCTTTTAAGGAAAACATCTAGCTGGCATATATGATATCTGTATGAAGTCCACAACTCTGAGCCATACTAAAGCATAGCAAGTACAACAGCTCTGTAAACCCAAATTTTCATATTGAGTCAAATACCCTGCTTATTCCACAAGTGATGGCGAAGTTTGCTGAAAGCACTGGTAGCCTTAGCAATCTGATGCATGATTTCATCATCTAAAGTTCCACTGTTCAGGGCTTTGTCTTCTACTTTCAATGGTCTCTCTGGAAATTTGTAGACAGGTGTTTTTTGTTTCTCACCACATATATATATATATATATCAGATAACGATATATATTTTTCTATATATATATATATATATATATATATATATATATATATATATTGGGGTCCTCCCTGCTTCATAAAAAAGATATTTTCAATTATATACAGAGAAACAAGTGCCTATACTTGTATATGGAAACTAACAAAACAAATGAATGTGTTTTTACATACAAACACATATGTGTGAGTGACTATTTATATATATATATATATATATATATAGATATGTCTGTGAATTTATATTTATATACAAGTTTTTATATAATTGTTTATCTAATGAAACAAAATCACACAAATGTAAAGCTTAAAGCCGCTTGTGAAACCATTCTTGAAATTTAACAATATTTGATTAGCTAACTGGAAAAAGAAATTGATTGTGAATATTTTAATTTTTCTTTCTATGTTGTCCTGATATTCCAAGGCTGACACCTGATCAAAATCAATCAATCAAAATCAATCAATCAAAATCAATGACATGTTTCTGGTTTTTCATACAATTATTGATTATCTGTTTTTTGAAATGACTTTCCTCTTTTTTTTTTTATCTTGAGATACATATCCTGAAAATGAACCAAGATTAAAAACAATTACTTTGGTTTTATTTCTTTTTGGTGATTAGTAATTAGGATTTTCTAAAACATTTTCAACCTTTATTCATGTTTATATATGAATATTTATGTTGGTGTTGGTATTTATAAATGCACCAAGTATTTGGCACTGATATTGCACAAATTCCTGTTCTGCTGGTGGCTATCTGCCAAAATACATGCAATTCCATAGCAGACAAAATAGAGAGCAAAGAAAAGAAAAATTTGTTATTTTAAAGTCAGCTATTTTTTCAGAAAAGTTATTAATAAATTTAAAGAATTGAAATTATTGCTTATATGACAGTCAAAAGGGATTTAAAGAGATGACAGATTTCTAGGAAGCACATAAACAAACCGTCGCTAAAAAATGCAAACCAATTTGATTATTATTAACTTGGAAGAATGAAGCCAAGGAACAAAATTAACTTCTCAAATTATTTGATCTTTATGGTTTGAAAGAAGGCAAGAATCCAATTCTCCCTATTCTCTGATTTATTTGTCATTCATATTATTCATTGAGAAAGGTTTTGTAATTGGATGATTTTCTCTTGGCGTAATTACTTGGCCAACTGATATAAGTAAAATAATTACTATATTCTTTATAAGTTCCAAAAGTGAAAACAGTATGCACGCACACACACACACACACACACACATATACATACATACATACATAATCCCCATTTAATTTAAATATAAAACATAAATCCCACCTATCTTAAATATAAAATATTCATCTTGTATTTAAAATAGGTTTTTAAATACAAAATAATTTTTTGTAGTTTTAGGTTTGTTTATATACAATATTGTTTTAATAAAATATAGCAATCCCTTTTATGTTTAATATAAAATATAAATCACATCTATTTTAAATAATTTTTTTTATTGTTTTAGGTTAATCTATTTTAATATATCTTTTAAAATACCATTAATCCCTGTTTATTTTAAATATAAAATAAAAAATTAATCCTTCTTTATTTTAAATATAAAATACAAATCCTGTCTATTATAAATACATTTATTTAAAATAAGAACCAGTATCCCCTCTATAATATATGGACTGCACCAGCATTGTGTTAAACAAATATTTTTATTAAAATTCAAATTATGTAACGGTCAGTCTCTACTCAGTACCTGAAGATTGTGTTGTGCATGAAACTCCAAGTTATGCTACTGGTGAGGAATATGTATAAGTGTGTGTGTATGTGTGTGTGTGCATGCTCATATATATGTATGTGTGTATGTGTGTTACTTATTTGTATAGCCAGTCCCTTGTATTCATGTTTAGTTATAAGTGGGTGAGTATATCCCTGTATATATATATAAGTTATGGCGAGGGTGGTAAATGCAAGATTCTGCCCTCAGCCATCTTGTGCATTAGTCTTTGTGTTACTTGATGCTAATCGTGGTGTGGGGAGAGAGAATTGCAGGGAAGAATGAAACAGACCATTGAATTTACTTCCACTTACCCTCTTTCCTTCACTTACCTTGCACAAAAGGTGACATGAATACAATGAATAGCCAGGTGAAACTGGGTGCATTGTTAATAATGTGCTATCAATAATTATCCTCCAACTATACAAGATGCATTCACTGATAAAAGAAACATACTTATAAATGTACACATTATATTTGTATCTATATATCTTTATTTATATATATATGTATATATATATATATATATATATATATATATATATATATATATATATATATATATATATATATATATCAGTACATGTATGTCAATCACCTATGTGGTAAGAAAAATCACAAACTGGGTTCAAAATTCTGTTGAAACTGTTTATATCCATGTAGTGCTAGCTTTGGGAAAAGCATGAAAACACGTTTCCCTGCACTCTGTTATGGTATCAGATTTTTTTTTAACATGAAAGTATTATTACTAGCATATTTTGGGGGTGATGGTAAATATGATAAGTGAAAAGCAAATATTTGGGTAAACCATTCCCTATAGTCACCTTAACTGATTTAGAAGCTATCAGGGTTAGTCAAACAGAATTTTTTTCATTGCCTATACTTTGTAGATAGATAGGAACAAAGATAGATAGATAGATAGATAGATAGATAGATAGATAGATAGATAGATAGTGGTGATAGTCTGTTTCATGCTTAAATGTTTTCTTATACATGTATATAAAGGTGCAATGGATAAATTGTCAACTAAATTACGTAAAAAAGAAAATGACACTGATATCTCATTTTAACAAATATATTTAGCAAAATTACACTGAAATATCTTGAAATACTAAAGAGTAAATTTATTCAATAAAATCCCCATTGGCTTCAACTACGGCTTCCAGACAACTTCAAAATCTCCTAGATTCCTTCTGGACAGTCTCCTTGTTTAAGTTGGTGAATGCTGCCATAATCCTTGCCTTCAGTTTATCTTTGGTGTTACAAAGAGTTTTGTTGGTATCTCGTTCAACTGCACTCCAAACATTATAATCAAGGGGGTTATAGTTTAGGGAGTTAGGTGGCTAGATGTAAGGGTTGATGAGGTTGCAGAAATTGTCTGAGAGCCATGACTGGGTTCTCATTCTTGTGTGCCATGGTGCAGAGTCCTGTTGCCAGACACAGGTTTTTCCAGTATCCACCCTCTTGATCCACCTCCTCAAGGTGCTTGATATAGGACTTTGTGTTGAGTGAGGCCCTGTGGGAAGATTAATGGAGGCATAACGTCACCATCACTACAGATTACTCCAAATGCCATGATGTTGACTGGATATTTGGTTTTCATCACTCTTGATACATCATTTGGGGACACAGCATCCTCTGCACTGTCCTCAGATTGCCACCAAAACACTCTAAAATATTTTCATTGATGCTTCTGGTGTGAATGCCAAGCAATACAACATGTTGTTTCCAAATTTCTGGCGAAGTGAATTACATCATGGTGATCACAGATGGTGCCCAACTGACCCTACTATACTGTGCAGTCAACAAAATCAAAAGTAACCAATGTGCATACATTGAATTAAAAATATAAGATGGTGAAAATTTACCCATCGCACCCTGAATGTATATATATATATATATATATATATATATATATAAAATGTCAGATTAAAAATAAATCCATTAATTCTTTAAAAAATATATATATGTTTGTGTGAGTATATATATATATATATATATATATATATATATATATATAATTAAGTTGACTCTCCATGAAAAATTATTACCTGTAGAACAACATTTCTGCCTAGAAAAACACAATTTCAAACCCCATGCCAAATTCACTACAATTTAGAGAATATAAAAGTTCAGAGCAGATAACATTAGAAAGATTTTAGAGTTCCATGAAAATAAGTGGATACAATGTTTAAAATTCAGCGGGGCTAAACCATAAATTTAACAATATAGATAGTATTAATATATAACCCTACAAATCAAAACCTACCCACATTTCTCACCCAAACAAGACAGACATGCTTACGGAGGTGTTTGGGCCTCACACTTATACACACACCCACACGAACATACACACTTACACACATCATACTCACTCACTCCCTAATGAGACAAATGATAATACACACCCACAGCAATATATATGCTTACACATATCATACTCACTCACAAGCTAAGAACCAAATAACACACAAACGCACGCACTTAACAGAGACACATCCCCTCTCCAGGAACCAATAAAACTGTCAAACTGACCAGGGAAATTCAGAGCAGCATGGATCCATTCAGCTCTTATCTTAAATAACAAGTTAAAAGAGACTGTTTGACCAACACAAGGAATGTTAAAGATTCATGTTAAAAAGATAAAAAAAACAAATGAAAACTACAGACAAAAGTTCATTTTTTCCATGAAGACATTCATTTCTGTAGTTCACTGCTACCAGCAAGCAGAAATATTTCTTCTCCTGATGAGGGCCATGTTGGCCGAAACTAGTCAAGGAATCTAAATGAAATAATAATAATAAAAACGAAAGAATATTAATCTACACCCAGTGTGTCTGAAGATTTTAATTTTTTAATATTTTTATTGTTCAAAAATATATATATATATATATATATATATATATATATATATATATATATATACATTGAGAAAGAGAAACTTTTCTTTTTCATTATTGAACTTTGTATAATTTATGCAAAATTGATTACATGTTTAATATAAATATTTAAATGCTTAGCATCCTAATTTCATTCCCTGGTTGGTTATTTACAAAAATGTTGAACATTGTTAAACTAAGTTAACTTTTCTTTTTGAAGAAAACAACTTGTGAAACTCTAATCTGAAAAAATTCAAAGACATGAGATTAGAATGCAGAAAACGTGACAGAAAAACAAATCTATTTCTTTTTGAAGATGGATGTTAAAGATTTTTCATCAATAAAACTGTGACATTCCTGACGTCTATGACTATGTCAGTAAGGTGAAAATATATCGAGACTTTAAGCTCAGGTAGAAACTGCATCAATATGGATATAGAATTCTGATCTTGTGATGGAGAGGCACCAAAATCTTTGGTTTGTTTTAATCATGTTTAAGTTTCAAAACCATTCTTCATTCCAGAATTATCATCGGATGAAAAGTCACATTTTGGAATATGGCTGTTGTTGTATCAGTCAGAAACAGAGAAACTTTGGTCCTGTTTTGTTTTTGTTTTTTTCCTCAGAATTTAGCACACTTTCTCATTTAAAAAAACCTTTGTTTAAGAAGAGAATGATAATTTTTTTCAAATTTTGACTGATAAATATCAATATATATAAACAATATATATCAACAATATCTATCTATATTTCTGACATGAGGTATTATGTACACTATTTACATTACTCAGACTATTGTCCTCATCTTTCTTGCCATATTTATCACAACATTTCAGCCGTTGTATGCCTTTGCCTTCTTCATGTGTTTGGAATGTCAAACTGAACCCTTTATTTCACGTAGACTGTTCTAATTCCATGTGCCATATCTAATGGATGTTATCAGTTATCTCCTGTTAATTCCCCTCTCCAAGTTCTCCACCGTATTAACCTTGAGATCCATTAGACATGGCATGCGGAACTAGAACAGTCTACCCCAGAAAGCAAAATAATGAGGTCAGTTCAACATTCCAACCACCTGAAGAAGGCTGGAGCACACAACGGCTGAAACGTTGTGATAAATATGGCAACCAAGATGAGGACAATAATCCGGATAATATAAATTTTATATCAACAATATATATAAATGTTCAAATGAGTAATCCTATATATTTCATGATCTCATGTCAGGCAAGATATTTTTTTATGTCATGTTCCTTCAGGATATAACCTGTTATATCTCACCTAAGATTCCTTTTCTTTATTATCTATATATTGCAATTAATTCTTGGGAATTGTAGTCCAGTGACTTCCTGTTGCTTTCTCAACATTGTCCTTCTCCTAAACTGGCTACTACTCAAGGCTAAAAAGCTCAGTCTACTGTACTATTTAACCTAAAGTTGATAGAATAAGAGACAAGTTCATGCCTCTCCCAAGGACATTGGTGCAAAAGCAAGCACAACAGATTAAGCATGAATTTGAAGTCATCATACCAATTCCATTTTCTGCATGTCCAGGCAAGATTAGAGCTTTCTTTTTTAGGCTATGAAAATATTAACCTCCATAAAAATAAAATACTTTCTCTATAAACCTCTTAAGAAAACATACTGGAAACCTTTTTGAATGAGAAAAAAGAAAATTCTGAGCTTAATAACACATAATCAGTGAAGGATGCTGAAACTCAAAGAATACAGATGAGAAATGGATTGACCAATAGAAATGAGAATAATGAATATGTCAGCCATTTTGCACAAATAACAACATAAGCTTGTAGGGTAATTGGTCATGGTTAAATGTAATTGGCAACAAACAGAATTGACAAAGTTTTCAATAAACAATAACAAGAGAAAGAAAAGAACTGGAAAAAATGATAAGTTAGAAAATAATATATGCAAAACAAATGACAGTAATAAGACAAGGCAACAACAATAAGGCAAAGTAATAGTAATAAGGCAAAATAATAGTAATAAGGCAAAGCAATAGTAATAAGGCAAAGTAATAGTAATATGGCAAAAAGTTCACAAAGAAAGAATTGGTGTTAACATACAAAAGGGGGATACAGACAAGTGGTTACAGCATTCTGGCTTGAAAACAAGTAAGAAGTGTTTGTGGCTAGCTAAGTTTAGAAATTAAGACAGAAGAAGACCGTCCTTTTCCTCAATCCTCTTTTTAGCCTTGTGCCACATTTTGTATCATCAAATAAATATCTATATCCTAAGCAGGTTGGAACCAACAAAACTCAATTGTAAATGAATCCTTTTTGTTGCTCCTAAATGAATAAATGCTAATTGGAAAAAAAAACACATGTATCATATTATACCATAAAGCAGACATTCAAAGATACACACCCAAGGCTAATCAGTCCATAATCTATAACAAAACTTATTTAATATAAAACTAACAGAATTTTCTAATATGTTAACTTGGAAAGAACTCTTCAAACTTCTTAACCTGCCTTATAAATTATATTTCAACTATGATCAGTTATACTGCATAAATGTTAAGTATTAGCCTACCAAGTTTGTTTAGATTATCAAAACACTTTTGTCAAGTACTGATTTCGTACTATTAGTGAAATAATTTAGTTAATTACAAAGAAAATATAAAGAATAATTAGAAATTTAATACACAAAGTGATATACACAAAGATTATCAAATTCATGTAACTTCCACTGAACCAGAGATACTCAACATAAATAGAACAGTGAATTGTATTAAAACATGAAATTGAAATATGAGAATCTAAAGTAAATGGGAGTGGTGATGATGTTTATTTATAATTTAAAACCACAGTGGAAAGAAAAAATATCATTAGGCAATAGCAGAGAATAATTGCTGCTACAGTGTCATAGAAAAGTATTCAAATCCCATTGGAAACAATTTTAAATTTGCTTATATATCATGTCTGTCTAATCATTAAAATAAAGTTAGCATAAAATACATTTAAATATGTCTGAAGATAGAAATCTTGTTTTTAACATTTTTCCATTATTCATACACAATGTCTATCCATATGTATCCCTCTGTCTCTCTTCCTATATACAGAATGTGATGGATAAATTGTCGACAATTATGCAAATATGAAAATAATATTGACATCTTATTTTAACAGATATGTTTACCAAAATTATACAAAAGTATCTTGAAATACTAAAGAGTAAATTTATTCAATAAAATCACCATTGGCATCAACCACAGTCTCCAGATGACTTTGGAATCTCCTGCAACTCTTCTGAACAGTCTCCTTGTTTAAGTTGGTGAACACTGCCATAATCCTTGCCTGCAGTTTATCTTTTGTGTTACATGGAGTTTTGTTGGTCTTTCACTCAACTGTGCCCTACACATAATAATCAACACTGTTGCAGTCTGGGGAGTTAGGTGGCAAGATGTGAGGGGTGATGAAGTCGCAGAAATTGTCTGACAGCCATGACTGGGTTCTCTCTCTTGTGTGCCATGGTGCAGAGTCCTGTTGCCAGACATATGCTCTTCTAGTATCCGCCTTCTTGACCTAGGGCAGCACTACCTCCTCAAGGCACTTGAGATAGGCCTCTGTGTTGGATCTGA
This sequence comes from Acanthosepion pharaonis, assembly GCA_903632075.3. NCBI lineage: Eukaryota > Metazoa > Mollusca > Cephalopoda > Sepiida > Sepiidae > Acanthosepion > Acanthosepion pharaonis. The sequence continues at coordinate 1,386,366 of CAHIKZ030004140.1, forward strand.
GGCCCTGTGGGAAGATAAATGGAAGCATAACATTAACAAATTTTGTTGGCCTCTCATTCAACTGCACCCCACACATAATAATCAAGGGAGTTGCAGTCTGGAGAGTTAGGTGGTCAGATGTAAGAGGGTGATATAGTCGCAGAAATTCTCTGACAACAATGACTGGGTTCTCCTGCTTATGTGGCATGGTGCACAGTCCTATTATAAGACATAGGGTCTTCAAGCAACTACATTCTTGACTCAGAGCAGCACTACCTCCTCAAGGCAATTAATATAGGCCTGGATGTGAGACCTTTACCAACAAATTCAGGAGTCCTTCTCTTATCTGAACAATCAGAGTGAGTTTTCCCAGAAGCTGTATCCTTGTAATCATCATTAGACTCATCCAACTCTTTCCAAATCCTCTGCACTGTCCTCACATTGACACCTAAACACTCGAAAATGTTTGTATTGGAGCTTCTGGTATGAATGCCAAACAGTACAGCATGTTGTTTCCAAATTTCTGGCAGAGGGTATTATGTCATTTGTGCTCTTTTTCTCACAGATGGTGCCCAACTGACCCTACTATACACTGCAGTCAACAAAATCAAAAATAAACAAAAATCTTCTTCCTGTGAACCACTTGTTGCTTCACAAGAAGAAGGTATTCAAGTGAAACTTACTTCTTGCCGATACAGAGAGAATGTCAATGTTTGCTAATATGTAAGTCGCATGGCATGTCCTTGTTGTGAAGGTTTGAATCGGTAGGACCATTTCAAACCTTCAAGGCAAGAATACAACATACATTAGTAGGAAAACCCCTTCATTCCCTCTGTATTCCATCATTGAGAAATAAGTTCCACTCTAATACACACACACACACACATATATATATATATATATATATATATATATATTTATAATATGTTAATATTTATAACCTACTGTTAAGATAGTGGAGCAGTCCATTTATTTATGAGAAAAATAAATTGGTAAAAAATGCATTTATTACAAAAATGAATAGATTAAAAAGAATTAAACTAAAATTGAAAACATATGTATATTAATATACATATATTAAAAAATATATATATATATATATATATATATATATATATATATATATATATATATATATGTCCTGAAAATTGCATTCAGGCATGAAACAAACTGTTGCCACTCAGTGTCTACTTTTATATTTACACACACTATTCCTGATATTGAACACTTTTACCCATAAATATAGCATACCATATTTTTTTTTATATATATATATATATATATATATATATATATATATATTTAAATAAGTTTTTCGTGGTACAGAATTTAATAATAGATAAGAAAAAGATAATAAGAAGGCATTTTTAAAGCAAAAACCCAAATAAAAACAACCGGTTTCGTCCCAGGACTTATCAAGTTATTTATTCTGGGAATTTAAAAGCGTGTTAATTAATTTTAATTAACGAATGTAATTAAATGGGGAAAAAAAAAAACATTATGAATTTCAAGAGACTATATATATATATATATATATATATATATATATATATATATATATATATATATATATATTAGGTTGTCATACATTTTTTTGGTTGGTTGGTTGGTTATGGTCTAATGATGAAGTAACCTCCTTAGTATATAAAAAATTGACTCTTTTTCTTTCCAGATAATTTTTCTTTCATTATATTGTTACTCATAAACCCAATGAAAATGATTACAATGAAACAATATTGAGTAATCTTACTCTATGAGTACAAACTGGAAAAAGGAACCATTTTTGCATCAAATCATTACATGCAATAAGAAATGGATACTCTTTGACAACAGTAAGAGTGTAGGCCAATGGTTAGATGATAGTGAATCACCAAAACAATAATCAAAACCTCTACCGCATCATAAAACATTAATAGTTGCTGTCAGGTGGTCTTTCAAAGGGGTTATTCATTATTCATTCTTGCTTCAAGTGAAAATGATAACAGAAACCTCATATTGTAGAGAAATTGAGTATATACACAAAAAATTGAAAAAGAACTATCCTAGACTTGTGAATGGACATGGCCCAATTTTGCTGTACAACAACACATGGCCGCACACTTCTCAATCAAATGTCAAAAAAGCTGCATAGTGTGAATTATGAAATTTTCTTTATTCTCCATATTCACCTGATATCTCTCCTACTGATTATCACTTATTTAAGCATTTTAAGCTTTTAATACACAATAAAACATTCTCTAATAAGAAAGAGGTGATCAAAGCATTTGAACTGTTTATCACATCAAAGGATGAGAATCTTTAAAGAGAGGATCAATAACTTAGTGGCACATTGGAAGACCGTCATTGTACAACATGGTGCTTATTTCAACTAAATAAATTATTTATTTAATATTTCAGAAGTGTTTTATTCATTTCTTGTAAAGTCGACCATTTCATGTGTGACAACCTAATATATTTTTTAATCATTTCACCACAAGCAATGGTATAATGCCACTAAGATGTAAGGGGTTACTTGGAGTGAAAGAGAATGAGAAGACTTTAGTGAAAAGAATGGACAAAGAATGGATAATTTTTTATTGGCAGGATTCAGGAAAACAGAAAATGACAATTGATGTTGCATTTAAATTTTTAAAGATTATAGGTAGCAGAGAAGCAAGAAATCAAAAGAGAGTCCCACAGGTGAGAAGTGTGAAGAAATAATCTATTAGGATAGAACTTACTGTTACATGTAAGTATTTCAGTAGTAAAATGATGAGACTAGTAGCCAATCTAGTAGTACACTTCAATTCATGTGGTCAAGGTACCAATTAGGATAACTCATTAGAACAATTGTGATGAAAATATTTATAGAAAAGACGAAGGGAAGCCATGATGGATTCTGTTGATAAAAATTGTCTCGCATAACACAGTGAACCAACTTCTTAGCAGCAAATCTCATAATTGATTCAATATAATTACTCTACGTCAGTAAAAAATATGAGTGTAAGAAGATGCAATGAGTTGCTCTCCTGGTGGTTAGTATCAGCCATAATAATGGAAGGCAGAAATGGTTCCCTATGAGGATTAAAAGATAGTATGGTTAGTCTGCTTAAAATTCTTCCAAGGGTCTGATTTTAAGAAAGAAAAGAACATGTTTCACATCAGAATGTCACAAATTTTTATATTTTTATTATTATTTTATTTTTTTTTTGGTTGAAAACCTGTAACTGAGAACAAACATTAAAAATATATTTTTACTAAAATACATATTTTAGTTTTCTAAATCTATTTCCTGTTGATTTCTTTTATTCATTCATACTTTTTGTCAATGGCTAATGGTTAATATCCACATTAAAGCATGTGTCTTTCATCATCACTCAACTCTTCCATGTCAAGGAAAGCAAAAATAACTTCTTCATTTACCAAATCTCTTTTTTTTTTGCCTTTGAGAATTGATTTTATTAATAATGATGATGATGATGATCATTAGATTACATATAACTGGGAGGAAATTAATAAAATCTAGCAGAAAGCAGCAGGGGTTTGTAACTCTTGCTTTCAAACACTGTTTATGTCTGTTATGTTAAAATGATTTCAAAATGTATTCTTGATGCAAACCAGATGCAGTCATTTTGGATGGAAGAAGCCAAATAGAAGAAAAATTGGGGTTTTATTTATTTTTTTTTTTTAATTTAAATCAGTCATAGAAATAAATCAAGAAAAAAAAAATTGCATGAAATCTTGAAATCAAAATAAATTTTGTGCTGGACAGAAGGCAAATGTCGGAAATTTTCCCTGGAAAGTAAAACCATATGTACAGGAAGTGAAGAAGTTTTCTTTAGTAACCTACTTCATGACAAGACACAAGACAGATATTGAGTTTGTACTTTTAATTTATGTTCTGCATCAGAGACTCAAACCCATTCCCATTACTGTTACTACTACTACTACTACTACTACTACTACTAGTAGTAGTAGTAGTAGTATTTTCAAATTATTTATTTACTTATTTAGTCTAATGAAATTGATCTAAAAGAATTGGGAGCCAAATGTTCACAGCATCTCTGGTTAATTGTAGAACTATTTCCAATATTTCTACTGCATCTTCTTAACACCAGAGTAGCCATGATGTTATCTCCTTTCAAATGTGGGTCTGTTTTTATCAAGTTGCATTAAAAATTCAGGATTTTTTCATCTGATGCTTGGACAAAAGAATGAAACTTATATATATATATATATATATATATATATATATATATATATATATATATTCAATAGTTTGTGAATTCATCATTACTATTATTATTTTACTTTTAGGTTCATCAGAAATTCTTGGCTGTCTAAGTCAAACACAAAATAATTCACTTAATTTAAGAATATAGAATAAAAAAGGAGTCTTTTTAAAAAGTGGAGGACACTGAATACAAATTTATGATCAAAAAGTTAAGAAGTATTCTTTATGAATTTTACTAACCTCACAAAATCAAACAATTTTATAAAATGTTCCAATTCTTCTTCTTTTTCTCAACATAATCAAACATATTGTAGCATCCACTTTATTGAAAATTGACAACAGCAACTAAAATTGGCTAGAGGATAAGTTCTGTTCTAAAAGTTTCATTTCTTGCAATGGAAACAAAAAGGAAACTTATACTTAACATCAGGAAGAGGCAGTCGAAATTTCTGGGGTATTTATTGAGGAATGACAGCTTGGAAAATCTGATACTCACAGGACAAATTGAGGGACAGAGGAAAGCAGTGCATGACATACTTGATGGGCATGAGTAAATAGATGGTAGGACAGGGTTTGGTAAAAATAGCAAAAACACAAAATTTATTAAGAGCTACAAGGGATAGGAAGATGTGGAGAGCCATGATCACCTACATCCTGAAGGGACATGGCATATAGAGAGAGACTAGATTGGCAGCAAGGACTCATCATTTCACAGTTGAAATGACCAGATGTAACCATAAGTTCTTTGCTAAGTGTTTCTTTTCTCGTACTTCTCACTTGTGGAACTTTTTTCTGGCTTCTTGCTTTCCAGTCAACTTTCATGTTCAAAAGTTTAGATGCAATGTCAATCATTATCTACTGTCATTTTGATAACTCTTCTTTTATTGTTCTCACTCCTTAATAGTGATTTTCTTTTTTCTTAAATTACATTCGCACTCAATACCCTCATGTGTCTTAGTGGCTTTGTTGCCTTGCTTGGAGTGAAATGATTAAAAAAAATACTTGTCATCATCACATGTATTTCAGGAACTTCATGAAAATTTGGTCTTTCATGTTCTTGAATGATAAAACGATTACTATATTTCAGCAGAATCATTAATAGATACAGGGTTAGTAAGGTAACTGTCAAAGTGTATAGACAATTATGAATGTTGATATCAGAAGTAAAAGCAGAAATAACTTGGAAATTCTTTTTTCATTTTGAGAAAAATAACAAAATGTCTGCAATCAGGCACAAATTTTAATCAGGAAATTTCATATCTGATCAAAACGGGATCAGATAAAAATTGATTAAAATTTTCCGCATCATTAAAATAAGCTCTTGCTTACTTAATGAAAAATCTTTTCATGCTTTTAAAAAATTTTTATATTTTTTCAATAGAATTTCTTTGTCCATGATTTTTAAAATAACGAGGTTTTATTTACTTCTGTATTTACACACACGCACATACACACATACATGCACATACACACACAAGTAGATGCACACAAAAACACAAACCCAGATATATGCACAAGCAAACACACCTACAAGCACATGCACATACACACAAGTACATTCACACATGATCGCATATATAAGAATACACAGATATATTTTTAGCAAACATGCCTGCAGCTAATCACTATTTGATGAACAAAGAATTATTTGGCTTTATTATATATATATATATATATATATATATATATATATATATATATATATATATATATATATATATATATATATATATATATATAGATCTTTATATATAAATCTTTATATATAAATGTTCTAAAGATGAAATGATTTGAAAATTTCAACTAGATTTTTTGTTTGTGAATATGAAAAAAGGTTATACTTATATATATATATATATATATATATATATATACATATATATATATCCTGCCAGATAATGGATACTTTTCCCTAATAAGATTTCTTAAATATTCAGGCTGAAGGAAGAAAATAAATAAATATGGGGTTTAATAAATAGAGTGTCTACTCAAGTAAAAATCTCCACTAAAAATAATGTTTAACTTATAAAATCTGTCAGATTCAGGGTGCAATGAATAAATTGTCAACTAAATTATGCAAAAATGAAAATAACACTGTCATCTTATTTTAACAGATATATTTACCAAAATCACCATTGACTTCAACTACAGCCTCCAGAAGACTTTAGAATTTTCTGCAACTCTTCTGAATTGTCTCTTTGTTTAAGTTTGTGAATGCTACCATAACCCTTGCCTTGTTAATCTTTAGTGTTACAAGGATTTTTATTGGTCTCCTATTCAACTGTGACCCACACATAATAATCAAAGGAGTTGCAGTCTGAGGGAGTTAGGTCTGCCAGATTTAAGGAGTGATGTGGTTACAGAAATTGTTTGACAGACAGCCATGACTGGGTTTTCCTTTCTTGTGTGGCATGGTTCAAAAGGCCAGTTACTAGACATAGGATCTTCCAGCAGCCACCTTCTTGACCCAGGGCTGCACTGCCTCCTCAAGGCACTTGATGTAGGCCTCCATGTTGAGTCTGAGGCCCTGTGGGAAGATGAATGGAGGAATAATATAACCATCACTAGTGATCACTTCAAATACCATTGTGAGCACCATTAGACATGTCCAACTCTTTCTGAATCCTCTGCACAGTCTTCAGATTGACACCCAAACACTCTGAAATGTTTATATTGGAGGTCCTGGTCTGAATGCCAAACAGGAAGCATGCCATTTTGAAATTTCTGGAGGAATGAATTGCATAATGGTGCTCTTTTTCTCACAGATAGTACCCAAATGATCCTACTATTCTGAACAATCATTAAATCAAGAACAAGCAACATATATGCACAAAACTGTGCACCCTGTATATCCATTCCCACATATGAATTTTCAAGTACATAAATGAATATTTATTTAATTGTTCATTACATCCAAATATATTTTCATATGTGTGTAGAAAGATAGATAAGTAAATAATTTTGTAATATATGGTTATGCTGATTGATGTCATTAAAAAGTTATTACTTGATTCAATCTGTTATTATAAACACAGAATATTATTTCCTCTCCTTCATATATATATATAAATATATATATTACAATGATGCTCATCTTGTACAAGGCCCAAGAGCCATTTGAGGTAGAGGATTACAGAGTAAGAAACACAGTTTATGTGGGGGAGATAACAGTTAACCTGAGGCTTAACCAGGTTAAGATTGTAGTGATTGGGAAAGCACACACACACACACACACACACACACACACACACACACACACACACACATATATATAAACTGTATTTACAGTTCAAAAGTTTAAACACCCAGAATGAATTTTGGATGAAATTGACAGAAGAGTTTAAAAAAATAAAAAAATAGCTCTTAGAGTCAATGAAAAAAAGAATAGAATCAATTATCAAACTTATCCTTTGGAAAACTTTTGCAACAAATGCCAAAAATTCGTGGTGCAGTAATCAAAGCTAAAGGAGGATATTTTGACAAGAGCAAAATTTAATCATAAAATCATTTTTTTCTTTTTGTCATAATAAAATATCTAATAAAAAAACATTACTCACTTTTCTTAACCATTTATAATAATTTTATCTTATTTAAAGTACCAAACTACTTCTTTTTGCTCCAATTTAAAAAATTACCAGGGGTTTCCATAAACATTTGAACTGTAGTGTATAGATAGATAGATAAATAGATAGATAGATAGATAGATAGATAGATAGATAGATAGATAGATAGATAGATAACCGAATGAGGGAATATTGGTAGGTATATGGCAGGTGATCATATACAAATACATATCAATAATCAATAGTGTAAGGAAAAACAGTCCTCAATGTTGAATAACAGAGCTATTTAATATGTATATATTAAGAAATATACATAATACATGAGCAATTCACATAAGATATTATGTATATTTCTTAACATATATATATATAGAGAGAGAGAAAGAGAGAGAGAGAGAGTGAGATATGTATATCAATATATTATATCTAATATTATATATTATCAATATAACAATATATTGTTATTACTAACAAATAAATATCAGTGAGTTTGCAGAAACACAGTGCTCAATAGAAAATATAAAAATACATAAAGATTAACATACAGTATAAAATATAGTAAAATACTTACATTTCATTGTTTTCCATCAATTATTTTCATATATATATATATATATATATATATATATAAAGAATTAATGGATTTTTATTTTTTAATTCAATATATTTTTATTCAAACATTACTTTTAGTGGATAACTGAATCTGAGTAGATCCTCTGTTTATTTTAAACAGTATTTTATTTCATCTGTTGCCCTGCAGTGTGTTTATTACCTTCTGTTCTAAATTTTGTGATTGAAATTTCAAACCTTAGAATAATTAAACTCTTTTAATTCCCTTATATTTTGTACCATCTTCAAATAAGTCTTGTGATGATGTTATGGTTTTTGCTGTTCCCATCTATTTCAAACCACCTACACCTCTACCCTGAATAAGTTAGCATTGGTACACTGGTACTCAGAATAACAATCTTCTATAGCTTTCTATTTCGTCTTATTTTGACTTCTTCTTCTTCTTCTTTTTCTTCTTCTTCTTCTTCTTCTTCTTCTTCTTCTTCTTCTTCTTCTTTTTCTTCTTCTTCTTCTTCTTCTTCTTTTTTCTTCAGGACTTCTTCTTCTTCTTCTTCTTTTCTTCTTCTTCTTCTTCTTCTTCTTCTTTTCTTCTTCTTCTTCTTTTTTCTTCTTCTTCTTCTTCTTCTTCTTCTTTTCTTCTTCTTCTTCTTCTTCTTCTTCTTCTTTTTCTTCTTCAAAAGAAGCATTTCTTCAGGTATCTTCTGTCACATCAATGAAGCCATAACATTTGCTAGAATCATCTTTGATTATGATATCTAGTCCATTAACTTTGATCTTTCTGTCTGAATTGCCCAATGTAGCCACAGAATAGAGAAATGATTTCCTTCCTTTACTGGTTCCCAAACTGAGAGCGTACCAGTTATTGCAAATGTTTGTGAAATACTGAGTCAAGAGAAAGAAAAACTTCATTGCATGTCAAAAAGCAAATCTCTTAAAGCCCAAATCAGGCATCGACATATGACACAAATTCCTTTGGGGAAGTTATGAAGACATCTATTCCCCCCACAGCTATAGGTTGGGGGAATAGATGGATTAGAAGAGGGTAGATGGAATCTCTAACTTTGGATAGCAACTCATCTAATAGTAGCCAATTCTAAATTCAAAACCAGGGAGAAGGAACTATCTTTCCCAAGAAGTCATGGCAATTTCCAAACAAAAAAGAAACTATGGAGAGCCATACTCCCCACTGTCCATATCAAAATTCTACTTCAACTTTGCAGTAATTTGGTTTTTCTCACAATATTCTAAATATTTTACTGCCTTCTTAACATATCAACACACAATCAAAAAGAAATGGAAATATATCTGTGATATTTTATTCTTGCTTTTTATTTCCATGGTTATATTAAAAAGAAGTATTTTAAATATAAACAAAAATAAAATTTACATGTGCAGTCTCTTTATTAAGAACTAATTTAAAAAATAATTTTGTTAGTTAATTTTGTAGAAAATATCGCATAATTTCAGATGGCTGACACACAACCTTCAACATTAATATGTTTTTATACAGTTTTAGCTAATACAATAATTCATATTAATAGCCATATTTTTTGTTTTTAGCCATATTAGGATGAACAAATAAGATCTTTATTATTTTAATCATTGCAGTTTGTTTATTCTGTCAGCTGGAAAAAATCTGTGAGCTTATAAACAAACATTTTAGAAAAATTTGTTCAACATAGAATTCCTGTTTCCACCATGATTTAAAAAACGGGAATTTTTATTTGCTTTAAACATGACAGCAGGATGTAACCAAGTTTATTTTTCTATAATATTAAATGATTTTGTTTTTCTATAATATCACATGTTTCTGCTGTTTAATTAAGCTTTTTAGTAAGCAGTTATTTAATTTCATATTTTAACACATTTTGTATTTGTTATTTTTATTATTAAAACTTTGTTTATTTAATCCAAACTCAAATCTTACTGGGTAATTTGTTCAAACGGGTGACTTGAGTTCAAGTGTATATATGTTATTCAACATTTGTCTTGTTGAATTGAATCACAGTTCACCCAACCTCTGTAATTATAGAAAGGATATAATTCTTCAGTAGTTGACTCTTGTCTAAATAAAACCATACCAATTATATTTAATTTAATCAGACAACAAAAATGTCACAACAGTGTAAAAAAGAAAAGAAAACTAATGACATTAAGTGATCTATTTCAATGCAACTGTAAGTATTATTCTCTAAACAAAGTTGTGATAATAATTTTGTGTCTACAAAAAAACAAAAAACAAGAATATTTAATCTTTCAGACAATTTCCTTCACCAGAAATTCCTCAAATAGAAAACAGATGTAAAGAGATAAACTTGCTATGTTTATCTTTACTTTTTAATTTTATGGAAATTGTTTATCTTCAGAGTTCGGTATAAACAAAAGATAAAGAAGAAACAAAGAAAAGTAAATCAACTGCAGTTCAGGTTTGACTTCAATAAGGAAAATATTATGGCATTATCTCAAGCATCTTCACAATTTTTACCAATTCTTTTAAGCCTGGAAGATTGTAAGAAATCTCCTTTTGCAATTATTCTTCTGTTTCCTTGTTCTTAATTAAATATTCATTTTAAATTATTTATTCATGTGATATGCAATTTTAAAATTTGGGAAGTTTTATAACTATCAAAGTAATTAGTTTTTTTTCAAGACTTTAATCATTTATTTAATGTTTATGCACAAAAATCTGTTACTAAATCATTTTTTCCTAATGTTAATATTTTAGTTCATGTTAAAAGATTTACATTTTCACTTCTTTTATACTCATTTATTTGTGAATGCTGAAGCTATCAACAAATTTTGAGGGAAAT
>CAHIKZ030004140.1:1405000-1445000 GCA_903632075.3 Acanthosepion pharaonis
TTTCTTTTCAGATGCATACAGTAACAGTATTTTCTGTGCCTCCTAACTAGTGATAAAATGTATTATTAGTGAAAAGAAAAAGACTAAAAAACAGGTTGAAGTTAAAAGATTGGCAATGAAGTATCAAAGAAAAAGACAATAGGCTAAAAACAAGATGGGCAGAGAATGATTAAAGAATTGTCTGAAAATATTAACAAAGCACAATAAGAGAAAAAGGAACAGGCTGAAAACAAGATTGACAAATAAAGATCAGGGAAAATAGAACAGACTGAAATTGATGACCAGCAAACAGATTACAAAAGAGAACAGGCTGAAATTCAAAGACCAGCAAACAAAGATTAAGTAAAAAGAAAACATGCTGAATCTAAATATTGGCTAAGACAGATCAAATCTAACAGTATGAAATTAAAATACTGGCAAAAACATCAGGTAAAAACACAATAGGTTGAAAGTAAGATTAGAGAACAGGCTGAAATCAAAAGATTAACAAAGAATAATCAAAGAAAACAGTGCAGGCTGAAAACAAAAAAGAATTTGGCAAAGAAAGATCAGGCTGAAATTAAAAGAAGGCCAAAGAATGATCAGGGTAATGATAACAGGCTGAAGGCAAAAGATTAACATACAGACCCAAATGTAAATAGAGGGACAACAAATATGAAGGAAATTTGAAAGAAGAAAATCTAAAATGATTGACAGAGAACTAAAGACTAAATAGATTGATTGATAGAATTTTACCTGACACCACTTTTTAAAATATTTTTCTTGAGTATTTCCTATGCTTCATAAATTTTAAGTTTCTCTCTGACTTAATATGATTTTCAAATGGAGAATTTCTTCTGGGAATTTATGCAATCAGTCATGTCCCAATATAAGTAAACCAGAATGTCATGTTGCAGTAAAAATTTTCAGTGTACTTAAAGGCAAATGTACTTGTTCAACTCTTCCTGATGTAAACTGGCTATTGATTTTTTTGTTTCTTTTCAAAGAACAAACTGAACTCTTAGAAAATCTTTACAAGCCAGATTCTGTACCCTCATTTCCTTGTATATTTGCCTTATGGCAGGAAGCAAATGACACGGCAGAAAGATACAATAAGTGCAAATCTTGAGGGTTCCATTCCCAAAATCATTTCAGTTTTCTTGCATCTGCTGCATCTAAGGTCAGTTCTGCACACAATGCTGCAATCATTAAACAAAAAAATTAGTTCTCAGGTTTGATCCTGGTGATAAGAAAACATTTTTACAAAGATTTATCAGAAGAAGATGGTCAGTGGGTGTTACTTTGGCACTAACAATCTAAATCAGACAAATAGAAAGAATTCTTTTCTACAGGCAAATACTTACATAAAAACACCAGATTAAATATGAATACAATGGCATATGGACACTTATACAAATATAAACAAGTTTGTATACAAATGTGTCATATTTCTTGTATTTATATAAAAAAGCCTTCACAAAATTCCATACACATAATTACATAATTCAAGCATATATATAATAAGATATATACACATATAAGAGTTATGTGTGTATATACATACATACATACACATACACACACACACACACACATATATATATATATATATATATATATATAAGATTTATTTTTATCAAACTGAAGTATCCAAAGAGAACACAGAGAACATGTCTGATAAAAAATTTCCACTTTGTCTCATCATCTTCATATATTTACTTTATATATATATATATATATATATATATATATATAGAAGAAAAATATACAGAAAAAACAAACAAAAATCTTAATATGCAATTATGCTGTATTAATGTTAATATAAAGTCAACGGCGGACATTTCAGTCTATTTTAGACCATCTTCAGGACATTTTCATTAAACATAATTAACATTAGAACATATAAAATTCAACATGAAAAGACGATGGACATAAGAGCACAACTAATCCAAACAGATAACTGAAATTTTTATATAAGATCGGCATTCCGTTTAAATATGATCACGTCGTCATCACATGGGCGATGTTGTGAAAACATATTCAAAGATGATTTCCAAATATTAAAATATTAAAAAAGTCCGACATTGACTTTATATTAATATTAATACAGCATAATTGCATATTAAGATTTTTGTTTGTTTTTTCTGTAAATTTTTCTTCATAATGTTGGATCTATATCCATATATTTGCTTACACATATATATATATATATATATATATATATATATATATATTAATAAAGTTAATTGGTAATCCATATGGTTAATTCCAGGGAGGATATAAATCCTGAGAGCACAATGTAGTAAACAGATCAAGTAATAATTAATTAAGAAATTGTAAACTTCAGAAAGCCATGGTAATATTTTATATTTCATGAGACCAATAAAATTTGATTCCACTTTGTCAGACATTATTGTTTCAAAACAATGAGTGGATTCAAAAATTCAGAAATTTTTGAATCCACTCATTGTTTTGAAACCACAAGATCTGATAGAGCAAGACTGAATTTTATTGGTCTCACAAAATATAAAATATTACCATAGCTTTCTGAAGTTTCCGATTTTTTAATTAATTTATATATATATGTGTGTGTGTGTGTGTGTGTGTGTGTGTGTGTGTGTGTGTGTGTACACATGTATGTATAAGTAAAAAAATAGATAGATTCCCTCCCACTAGTATCTAGAGACATTAGGATTAAATCTATAAAAATTGTACCATCTAAATGTAATTAAGTTTTGGTTAAGTATATACCATTAACCTGACTGTCAAGAGTTCAATCTTTAGATTGGTCAGTAAAATCCATATACTTTGATTCAGTGGAATAAGCAGAAGTGACATCCCAAAGATAAGCATTCACTAACATGAGTTACCTCCCCTAGCATGAGCATCCGAATGGGAACAGTTTCTCCCTATGGATCAAATAAAGGGTATAGTTTAAAATACTAATAAAGTATATCAAACAGTTAAAATTCCAGTTGAATGAAATATATTCACTTACGTGCTAATACCCTTGGGAAAGGTATGAATCCTCTTCTTCTCCTCCTGCCTACGGGTAAATAGCAGGACAGAACGAGTTCTATAGCCTTGGATGGCAAGTGGTCTACCGCAGAAAGAAATAGCAACCTACTGCGGGAAAAAATCTGCCTCGTCAGTCATGTAATGAAAGTTACATGATCGCCTAAGGGTGTAACACATATGGCACATAACTGACTGATATCAAACATAAGCAGAATCCAAAGAGTGATGAAGAATCTGACAGTCACCTCTAGAGGGTCAAATCATCTTAATTCCATTTATATTCTATTAGTAAGAAGCAAATTCCATTCAATCAGCTTCTTCCTGAGAATCATTACTTTGTGGAACACACTCCCAAGAAGATGCTTTTTTCAATCACTACAATCTTAACCTCTTCAAGTCTAAGGTCAACTGATATCTATCCTACATATCCTCATAATCTGCACTTATCTTTGTGTCTTATGTCCATAGCAAAATTCACTCATTAACCCTCTACCAAAGATGAAAGTTTGAATGAGACAATGCATAATTACTTTTTCATTATCTTTGAATTTCATTTAAATCTTTCACATTTCAGTTTAAATTATGATAGGATGATTTCTTATAAAGTCAATTTTCATCTGGCAACTGTAAGTTCTATTCTGATACTTTCTTCTCTCACATTTCTCACCTATCAATAACACTTCCAGTTTCTTGCTTTCCTGTCAATTGCAATCTTCAACATTTTAATCATCATCTTTTTCATTGCTGTTTGTGTATTGTCCTTTCTATTCAATAACAGTTTCTCAGTTTCTTTCAACCTCTTGCATCTTAGCGTCTTAGTGAATTTATCACCTTGCTTGTAACAAAATAATTCATTTTTTTCCCCCCAATACATATTATCCATCTCTTTTTAGTGATAATTCTATTTATTTATTAACTTCAATTTAGTTCTGTTGAGCAAGGTTCAAAACAGATTAGCTAGCCCATTTTTCAGTTTTACTTTTTATCTCTTATCATTATGAGTGGTAATGAAAATAAATTTTGTCTTTTCATGGCAGTCATATATATATATATATATATATATATATATAATAGTAATAATAACTGGCCACTCGTATTCAAGGATACCCATCTATTAGGGTGACTAGCCAATCCCTATTGCTGAAGCACATTTGTGTGTGTTCTACACTCAAGGAGACTAACCTGTGGTTTATACTGCAACTATGCTGAGCAGATCTAAGTTACAGTTTCTGGGAGCAAGCGAGTTATCTAGCGTGATCAACAAACTGTACAAGGCCAACACACACAAACCCTTGGTCATGATGACTTGTGATTTTGTGATAGCACAGCTATCAATGGCCCTCCAGTGTTCTGCCTACCCAATTTCACTCACTCACAAGGCTTGGATCAGGCACTTTCCAAAGGTACCACATGCTGGGATCACCCCCACCTCTCCAGACCGATATCATCAGGAAGAAGTCTCCTTCATGACAAATCATCCGTAGTGAGATTTGAACCTGAGTCTCATGGTCAGAAAGTTTAATGTTCTAACTACTTATTATGCACCCTATATATATATATATATATATATATATATATATATATATATATATATATATATATATATATATATATATATATATATATATATATATATCAACAGTGTGAACAAACACTCTATCCCTAATGTTGAGTTCTCTTTTGGCAATATATACATATAGGCATGTATATGCAGATTGCTTATAATATTTACTAGTAGCAAAAAACATTAATAACAAATTAAAAGAAATATAAGAGACATTAATAATGATTATAATGCTGTAAATTCTTATGAGTTTTACTTTTTTTTTATTTTGACAGCACATGATCAAGTGAGAAATATCATCTTGTTCATAGAGAAAAGAATTCTGACTCCAAGATGAAATTTTTTTCTACAAATGATCACCTGCAACGTGCAGGTTGTAAAATGCAAAACCAAGCTGCAAAGATAAATCCATCCTCTCTCCCTGGCTGCCATTTCCTGACCCTGGAAAAGAAACCAGCTGTCAACTGTCAGCTACCAGGTGGCGTTTTGTTGGCAGAAGTGTCAGAACTTCATGGAGAGAAAAAAAAATCTTTGAAAACTTGCAAAAATTCCAAAGCAAGAAGAAAAATTGACAGATTTGTTCCCAAATCTGTTGGTTCTATCACTGCATATCTTATGATAAAAGTGATGCTTTTCTTTTAAGATGAGAATATAGGAGCAAAACAGTGACTTGGTGCTGCTAACACAATGCCTATTGTAGCCATGGCAATGACTGTTTTGATTCCTGGCAGAAATATAAAAATACAAACAAGGATTTCAATACTTTTTTTTTCTCAGAATCACTTTCTATGAAATTGTACAAGGCATATGAACCTGATACAAAGCAAAGGTTTTTTGGATTGATTCAGAGAGCTATTAATTATTTATAAAATGAAAAAATCATTATACATTTGATATTAAACCAGTGTAATAAACTAATGTAAAAGTATTAGGTTGTTCCAGATAAAATGTAGTTTTCATTTGTTTCCTTTTTGCAGCAATTGACAAGTAATTATTCCTGCACATATTTCTTACTAATCTCTATACCATTTAGTTATCATTTTCCATGTGGAGGTTACCATAAAAATATTTGTAACCTCCAGTAAATGATAACAATTAAACACTGTCAACTGCTCATTTTATATGAGTTCAAATTAGGTCACCATAATAGCTCAATGATACAGCTTGGTATTTGTCAGTCATATTGATATTGTCTGTACTATATAGAGATGCCTTCTGAAATTTTGCTCAGATGAGATTTTTGAAAATGAACCAAGATCTAAGTGAGTCATAAAAATGATCAATTGAATGCATTAGTTAGACAAAATCTGAAAACAACAGTCACTTACTGAAATTGGAACGTCTTGCATGTCTGAGCATTGACATTTAAAACTTATTGGAAAGATGAAGTTGAATAAGACTGGTGAATAGAGATGACCTAATTTCACTCCATGACAATGCACACCTTTATATTTCACAGTCCACTTTATTCAATAGACATTGATCTCAAATTAGAACTTATTTAGATACTCTAAGCTTTCCATGCACATTAGATTTTTTTATGGTGCAGAAGTAGTCAAAGCATTTGTTAAGGCAAAAATTGAAGAGCTTTTTAAAAATATGACAAACAGATAAGAGTTACATTAGAAGGAAGTTATTTAAGAAAACATATTTTGATTAAATGAAAGTGTTTTTTTTGTCATTTATCAAAATAATTTCATCTGTGACAACATTGAGAAGAATGATTATGTATTAACTTGAATAAGCTAATAAATCAGAAAGTTGTATTAGAAATTATCAATTTTTATTGATTTGAATCTAAACAAACTTGTAATTCATTAAAAATGGAAAAAGTAAATGCTGGTTTATGAAACAATTAAAATTTAAGCCATTTGATTAAAATGTTCATCTCATGAATTTATCCCAAAGTCAGAATAAATGCCCATCAGCTGAATAAATAAATACAAAATGTTCTTGAAAAACACTTTGCATTTGCACTTTGTTTTGTTCATTTTAGAATTTTTTAAAAGTCCAAGAAAATCACAAAGAAATAATGACGAGTCAGAATGAAAAAAAAAAACAACAGCAAAAAAAATATCATAATTAAAATATGTCTATATTTTTTCAGGTTTTTAAATTACTTAATAGTCAATGTACTAAGTATTTATGCATATTTACTAAGCTTATTTTATTTTGATACAAGGTCATGAATATGAAGAATCCAATGTGAAGTGAATTCATTACATTAGGAATTATCTATAAAACTAAATATCTATCCATTACTTCAAAACAAGTCATCATACCGTGATAGATTTTATTATTCAAATTAATATTTTCACAATAAAATTTGAATTAACCAACTGATGCTGGTACAATTTTTCAGGATATCATATGAGTTTCTGTTTATAACTATTTATCCATATTAAAAATATCAATAACTTATTTTGAGTTGTTAGGTTTTAATATGTTTAATAAGCTAAATGCAATATAAATTTTTATTTATAAAAATATTCAAAATATATAAGCCACAGAGTGCAGGTAAAATGATTAGCTCCCTGTACTTTTCCAGTAAGTACCTGACTTCTCATTCTATCCTCTCACTTTATAAGAGCCAGATCAAGCTGAAAAAGGAGTACTGTTGGTATATTTAGGTGAGAGCTGCCTAGTCCTTACTTTCCAGTCTTTTTAGAATTTAAAAGTTTCTCCAAGTCCTTGTTGAAGAAGAATTATTTTCCATCCTCCAACCTCCCTCTCTCACAGGTGGGATGTGATGAGACTTTCATTGTTCTATCACTATGTCTATGGAAAGTTCTTGGACAGGTCTAACGTTCACAGATAGAACCTGCCATGCCGCTTACATTGTAGCAAACCAACCACATTCCTTCAATATTCCATCAGTGAGGAGTAAGTTTCACTTGAACAGCTTTTTCCCATGAGCTGCTGCTCTGTGAAACAGGCTCTAAGATGATGTTTTTCCCAATCACTACAATCTTAACCTATTCAAGTTTAGAGTTAACTATTATATTCCCCTCCTATCCATATAAACAACCTCTTAATGTAACACTCTACCTCAAGTGGCCCCCAGGGTAAAGCTTACAAGCTTGTAAAAAAAAAAACACATTTTGATCAATATCCCATCTACTTGAACTTTCATATTATATGTTGATATTCTGTAAACTTCACTAGTCTTTCCACCATTAATTTTTCAACAGCTTTAATTTTAAGATTATTTGCAGTAAATTTTTATGGCTTCCCAAAAAGCTTTTATACTGTTTTCATATTCATCTTTTTTAATGATGGACTACACATTTTCTCTTGGTTCAATATTTAGAGAACCTGGAGGATTTTTCATTAATTTAGTATCTTTGAAAATATTTTTGGCAAGATGGGCAATCATCATAAGTTTTGTAACCCATAAGGCTTATAAGAGCAGCATACATACTGAAATCATACCAACTGTGGGGGTGTATTGAGAAAGACAGCCTGATAGAACCCATCTCTCTTCAAGCTGGTTTTGAAGTCAAAGTTATCTTTCTCTTAGACTGGTTGCAACCTCAAGGCAAGAGAAGTCAGTCAGCCATGCTATTTAATTCATAGTTGGAGTAAGAGAGGTTCATACCCTTTTCACAGGCATGAATGCAAAGGGAATGAAATAGAACCAAGCAGGAATTGAAATCGGCATGCCAAATTCACTTTCTGCACCAATTATATATCTGTTTTCATAGGTGTGCAGTAGTCAGCTTTATAAATATATCCTGAAAATAATTACTAAAATTGTTTAGTTAATACCAGTTTTATTGCAAAAACACTGATTGGCATCAGAAAATTTGATATTGTATATAGATATTTTTTTATATTATTATTATTTTTGTTTGTTTGTGTGTGTATGTGTGTGTTATCATCAGTGCAATATAATTTATGGAAGAGAAAATATGACCCAAGTAATCTTTTCTAAAGTCCCTGGCGGAAATCCTTTTTTTTTTTAAAGAAATTGGCATTTCAACTAATTCACTCCTTATTTTCAGCTGTCATAATCTAAAATAGAATTGGTGAGATGTTACATTTTCTTTTCTTGGAGAACATGGCATAGATAACCATTCTTAATGCCCACTCTTTATTGACCCTACCCCTACTCCCAACTCTGCCTGGTGAATAAGATTTAAACAGTTAATAGACAATTATAAAAAAGGAAATTAAATTTTCTCTTCACTGAGTTGAGCAAATGCCAACTCTGCAAGCATCCTACTCTTGTTGTTGTTGCTGTTGTCATTATCAGCAATACAATTAAATTCACTTTTTTGTGTGTCTAATTTAATCAAAGATAAAAGGCAAAGAAAACATCAGTTCTTATTGTTTCATCTCAAATGAAGTTTTACATGCATCTAATATACCATTCTTTGAAAACCAGTCATTATAAAAAAAAAGTCCCAACAGTTTATCATTCCAATTTCAAATTTTTCAGGAGCTGAATGATACCATCCAGTGGTAGTTTTATTTGGCTCTTCTGATTTGCAATATTTCAGGAGCTGAACCATACCATCCAGTGGTTCATTTGATTTGGTTCTTCTGATTTCCAATATTTCAGGAGCTGAACCATACCATCCAGTGGTTCATTTTATTTCATTCTTCTGATTTCCAATTTTTCAGGTGCTGAACAATACCATCCAGTGGTTCATTTTATTTCGTTCTTCTGATTTACAGTTTTTCAGGAGCTGAACGATACCATCCAGTGGTTCATTTTATTTCGTCCATCTGATTTCCAATTTTTCAGGAGCTGAACGATACCATCCAGTGGTTCATTTAATTTGGTTCTTCTGACTTCCAATTTTTCAGGTGCTGAACGATACCATCCAGTGGTTCATTTGATTTGGTTCTTCTGATTTGCAATATTTCAACAGCTGAACCATACCATTCAGTGGTTTGTTTTATTTGGTTCTTCTGATTTCCAATTTTTCAGGAGCTGAACAATACCATCCAGTGGTTCATTTTATTTCGTTCTTCTGATTTCCAGTTTTTCAGGAGTTGAACGATACCATCCAGTGGTTCGTTTTATTTGATTCTTCTGATTTCCAATTTTTCAGGAGCTGAACGATACCATCCAGTGGTTCGTTTTATTTGATTCTTCTGATTTCCAATTTTTCAAGAGCTGAACTATACCATCCAGTGGTTCATTTGATTTAATTCTTCTGATTTCCAATTTTTCAGGAGCTGAATGATACCATCCAGTGGTTTGTTTTATTTGGTTCTTCTGATTTGCAATTTTTCAGGAGCTGAATGATACCATCCAGTAGTTCGTTTTATTTGGTTCTTCTGATTTCAAATATTTTAGGAGCTGAATGATACCATCCAGTGGTTCGTTTTATTTGTTTCTTCTGATTTCAAATATTTTAGGATTTTAACGATACCATCCAGTGGCTCATTTTATTTGTTTTTTCTGATATTCAATTTTTCTGTAGCCAATTATTCATCTACTTCTCCAGCCATACCATTCACTTGGTCAACCATCTTCTTTTATGTCCAGTGTACCTTCAGAACATAAACGCTCATGGCCCTCCACATCTTCCTGTTCCTTGTAGCTCTTAATAAATTTTGTCTCTTTATTATCTCTCCCAAACCCTGTTTTGTAATCTATTTACTCAAGCCTATCAATTATGTTACATACTGCTTTCCTCTGTCCCTCGTTTCCTCAATTTGTCCTGTGAGTATCAGATTTTCCAATCCCTCTTTCCTTATTATGTGCCCAGAAATTTCAATCTTCCTGATGTTACATATAAGTTTCCTTTTTGTTTCCATTTTCTCTGAAACCTTGTCATTGCTCGCATGTTTGGTCCATGGTATCCTCATCATTTTTCTGTAGAACCAAATTTCTCTTGCTTCATGTCTCTTCTTCATCTTTAAGGAGATTGTTTACCATTCACTGGCGGACAGATATCACATAACAATTCAATACTCTTTTCTTTGTTTTTAATGAAATTTTTGTCTCTTAATCCTCTGCTTAGCTTTTGGAATGCATCTTTGGCCATTGCAAAATGTCTTTGGATTCAGTGTTGCACTTTCCATCCTCTGTTAGAGTGCATCCCAGATATTTAAATTTCTGTACTTGTTTGATTTTAATATCCCCAATTTTTAATTTACATTTGGAGCTCATTCTTTTGCTGATGACCCAGGCATTCTGTCTTTTGCTGATGACCATGCATTCTGTATTTTGCTGATGACGATGTATTCTGTCTTCTTGTAGTTCAGACTTAAATTTTTTCTGTTAGAAATAATACCCCAAATAAATGAATATTTTTTTTAAATTTATTTATTTGATAAAATAACAATTATTCCTTAAAATTTGCACAAACAGGAGTTTGTCATCAGCAGTCAATGGCATAGCTAATGTTTTTGCCACCTGGGACAGACCGAAGAACTCACCAGAAACCCTCATGACTAGGAAAAGTGTATTTTACAAAAGTGATTATTTGTTTAATCAAAGTGGTTCTCAACAGGAGTCAATATGGACTCTGTGGGTCTATATAACATTACAGGTACTACACAAAAAAAAAATAGCAAATTGGGGGTCCACAGTAATATTTTAGTGATCTGTAGAACAATGTCACTTTGGAAGTGTTGTTACAATTGAGAATTGGAATTCTTACAGTAATCTATGCCATATATAATATTAAAAATAGAAAAACAACTCTAAAACTAGCAGAAAACGAGATCAAGCAATGTAAGTTTTAGCGTCCCATTAACTCTGCCAGATGTTTTGATTGTAAAAGTTGAATAAAACTCAAAAGAATATATAAATAAAAGATTATATATATAGAAAAGAAAATTATATAAATTTATAATTTATTATATAAATTAATTTAATATATTAATAATAAATAATAATATGAATTTTAAATATTAATAAGATAAAATAAAATATTAATATATTAATATAAATTAATTAATATAAAATATTAAAAAAATGAAATATTAATAAAATTGAGTTAATATATAAATAATATCAGAATTATATTTGAAGAAAGAATATACACTTACTATTTCTATAGGCTTCTACTTATCTGTCAGTATAAAATAAAATATCCTTTTTTTATCGAATGGTTATGGAGATCCACTCCCAAAATTTAAGAGTAAAAGTAGTCCATGGTTAAAAAAATAGTTGAGAAGCACTGGTCTTAGATGTTCCAAAGCATTGTCCAGGAATCAACAATATTAATGTAAATTGAGTGTTTAATATAGATTCTTCCCATTTTATGTAAATATCTATGGCCAAATATATAATAACCTCATTGGACGTAATAGACTTGACATTGTTCTTGCTGGCCAAATTTAGCTTTGGACAGCATCCAGCAATTTAAACTGAAAAGGAAAAACTGATTGTCTCCCTTTATTAATGAGGCACAAGCAAAATATTCAGATCCGGTGAACAATATCAGAAACATTGATTAGCATATTTGTTTGCATTATCATATTTATTTATAGATTCATAAATGCTCATAACAATAATGCACACACACACACACACACACACACAAACATACACATGTGCACACATGCACACATACATATATATGTATGTATACATTTGCATATATATATATATATATATATATATATATATATATATATATATATGTATATATATATATATAATTAATACAAATAAAAATTTGACACTTAGCTGATTAGTGTTACCTTCGGCATCACAATTCCAAAGTTTTGTATACAGACACTCCAGTAATCACTCCATCCAATCATCAGGGGATATCAGCAATATATGTATATACAGGGTGCAGCAAAAGTAACACCGTTTTTCTGAGCTGAGGTGGATAAGGCGACATTGAGCAATTGAGTGATCATCATAATACCAGACTTTTTCTTGTGGAGTGTACAGAAAGATCTTGTTTACAGGCTCAAACTGAAAATATTTCCTGAATTAACACAATTAATTTCTGATAAATTTCCTGATACCAATATGGAAATATATCAAATGGTTTGGAGAAATGTTGCTGAAAGGATTCAATTTAGTATTGAACATGAAGGGGACCGTTTTGAGGATGTTAAATAGTTTTTTATTCACAACAAATCATGTTGTTTTGATGCGACAATACTTATAAATTTTAAAATAATTGTCTCTTTTTTCCAGATGATCAACAAATCTTAATTAAACTTATTAAACCTTCACTAAATGAATTACAACCACTTTCAAAGATTTTTTATCAAGCTGGAATAAAAATATTAATTAAAAATTAAGATGTGCAAAAGTAAATGAACCCTTACATTTACATTCTGTATTTTTGTTTTACATGGTTGTCAGTGCAAATAATTTTGGGAGGATGTGTAAAAATCAAAATGGCACATGTTCATTATTTTGATAAGCAGTGTAAGCTGTAGTCAAACAATATAATGCATTGTGTATGCAAAAAGTGTGCAGTTAGAGACTAAATATTAAAAAATATATATGCGAAGATCAAAAGAGCTTTAAAAAACTAGATAGTTGAAACCTATAATGATGGAAAAGACTACAAAAATTTATCAAAACAAATTATTTATAAATAGAAGGCCTTTGGTATGATGGCATCACAATGGAGATGTGGCTGTCTGTGAAAAATAACTGCAAGAGCAAGTAGACCTCTAGTTTAGGAAGGCTAAACAAATCCTGCCATGATTTTTCAGTTTCTCCAATTCTCACTGGCCAATGTTGGAATCAGTGTGCATATATCTACAGTGAGACAAAATCTGAACAATGTTGATCTTCATGGTAGAATGCATATAAAAAGCCACTGCTTACAAAATAGCACAAGCATGCTTGCCTTAACTATGTCAAAGGTCATATTAATAAGCTAGAAATAAAAAAAAAAAAAGTTTTATGGTCAGATGCAACCAAACTAGAGATTTTTGGGAAGAAGAATAGATGTTATATCAGGCAGGCTTCTTAATATGGCTTTTGAAGAGAAGAATTTAATACCAACCATTAAACATGTCAGTGACAGCATTATGATTTGGTGGGTGCTTTGCTGCAGCTGGTACAGGCAAAATAGTATGCATTCATGGCACAATAGACTCTGCAAGATAACAAGCAGTTTTGAATGAAAATGTCTTGTCTTCAGTTCAAAATTTGGGTTTAGGTCAAGGCTTGAACTTCCAATTGGACAATGATCTGAAGCATCACAGCAAATCCACAAAAGAATAAGTTTGTAAAAAGAAATTTCAAGTCTTGGAATGGCCTAGTCAAAGTCCTGATCTAAACCCAATTGAAAATCTGTGATTCAAGTGAAATAATAATTAATATTTTTATTTCAGCTTGATAAAAACTTTTGAAAGTGTGGTTGTAATTGATTTAATAAAGGTTTTTTTCTTTATGAATATATAGTTTAATTACAATATATTTGATTATCTGGACAAAAGAGACAATTATTTCACTTATTTTTGCACAGCACTGTATATATACAATATATTTATATATGTGTGTGTGTGTGTGTATATATATATATATATATACATATATATATATATATATATATATATATATATATATATATATATATATATATATATATATATATATATATATGATAAAATATAGTTTTTGCTATATTTATGGGTTAAAGTGCCCAATATATGGGGTAAAGCGTATGCAAATGTAAAAGTGGACACTGATGTCAACACCCAGAGGCAACAGACTGTTTCATGCTAAACACACATTTCATTTAAATATTTAAATGTAAATTACAGTATATAAAAAGAATTTTTGATTTTTAGTCACCTCTTTATTGTAGAATTAGAATTAAGTTAATATAATGCTCTCTATAAAGTATCATTCAATGATCCTTGCTCTTCTGAAAGTTTTAGATTTTCTGCTGTTTGGATTTGCCATTATTTTATGTTCTAAAGCATCCTAATTGACATTTAACAGTCATCCATTTCTTGCCTTATTTCACTGAAACATGTCACCAGTCTTAAAATGCTAAAGTAGGTTTTAGCAGAATAGTCAGATGCATTTTCATTTCCTTCTATTTCTGGAATTCTACCAATCCTCTGTATGATAATATACTACATTTGGCAGCAAAGACTGGAGGTTTTGAGGAATGTGAAACCACCTCTTAATTGCTGTTTTTCCTCGGGCCACCCTGACCCAGGGTGGTAGCACCTGTTAGGGTCTCAGCTATGGGCAAATAGTGAACCCCCACCAAACAAAAACAAAACACTATGAAAGTATAAAAATATATTTTTATAGTAAAATTACTGACAATACATTTTATATAAAAAAGTTACCAACAATACATATTTATATTAAAATTACCAACAATACCTATTTCTAGTAAAATGTCTAACAATATACGTTATCTGTAGTTGAAGGCATGCAATTATATTCAAAATCTTTAGATTTTGTCATTAAATAACCCATTGAGGTTGATATACCATTAAACGGAATCAGCAGTTTTGAGATCCAGTTCAAAATAATGCCTTAAAATTGCCACTGTCGCAATACTTGTATTCAACATTATACCAGTTGTGGCAAAAGGTGTGGTTGAAATGTAGTGACAATAATAATAATAATAATACAATTGAGAATGCCAAAGAAACTGAAAAGTCTGAAATATACCAGGATCAGGATCTGGAATTGAAGAACCGATGATTGTAATTTTTTTTATTAATGGTTGTACTTAGAAAAGTCCCAAGAAACTCCCAGTGCTGAGGAAAAATTGGAATTGAGACCAAGATTGTAGACCTCCAGAAAACTGTCATCATTTAGTCTGCAAGAATTCTCGGAGAAGTTTTTGAGTTATTACGAATCTTGTTAACAGCATTCCCCAAGAACTGCCTGTAACACTTAAGAATACATTTGATAGATCCTAATGTATATTACATATATACCTACATATTGTTATTTGGTTTGTGATAATAGATCCTATGCAGCATTATATAAGTATATCACTAATAATGTTTAGCAGGTATTAGTTGA
Organism: Acanthosepion pharaonis; assembly: GCA_903632075.3. Taxonomy (NCBI): domain Eukaryota; kingdom Metazoa; phylum Mollusca; class Cephalopoda; order Sepiida; family Sepiidae; genus Acanthosepion; species Acanthosepion pharaonis. Next base: position 1,420,501 of record CAHIKZ030004140.1, read on the forward strand.
TTAAACTGTACCAGTAGCAGAGTAGCATTTGACTTGTCTGTACTTTTCTTCATCAACTATTGTAACATTCCAATGATGAGACCTTTGTAACATCATCTTTATCAGTGTTTACTAACCGTTTTTTCAATCAGTGCCACCTTTAGGCACAACCTCTTTTTTGTCATTGCCTCCCTATCAAATTAAATTTCAGATATTATACTGAATTCATCTTTTATAGTAAGATAACACTTGCATATTAGTGCAAAAATAATTTTAATATTGTTTTCATTTCTATTATAGATGCCAATGATTAAAATGCTAAAAAACAACTTTTATTTGATAGCTTATCTCAATGTTTTTAATGCAATGGTGAACTTTGGTGCTTACTGGCTAAGACTTTTACTCTATGTTCCATGCTGCTTAAAAGTAATCATAGATCTCCTCATTTTGTAATTTGCAGGCGATTTCTTTGTTTGGTAAGAAGCTGTGTTACCACATTCAGCCATATAAGAAGTTGGGAAAGTAATGAAAAAATGTTGATAGCTTCCCACAGCTTTAGATATCTTTCAGAAATTTCCTTTTGTAGACAATATTGAATAATTTTTGATAATTTGAAAAAAAAATTGGATAAATGCCAACTGTCCCACTGAGATGTTCAGTGCATGCCCCCCAAATGAAATAAAAACTTCCAGTGCCCACTTTCAACATAACAGAGCCCACAAGAGGATGCTAGCACCCACATTGGGAAACACTGTCCTAGACTGCCTGCCACCCATCACAATCTACCCTACTATTTTACCCATAGATAGGGGTAAAACTGATGGATTCTTACCTTTCCCAAGGTCATTAGTGCTAAGTGAATGCCACAGACTTGACTTCCTGATTTCTATTTCCATGACAATAATTGTTATACATCCTGCATATAGATATGAATATGTTCAACCCATCCCCAAATGAAATAAAAGCTCCCAGTGCCCCCTTTCAACATAACAGAGCCCACAAAGGGATGCTAGCACTTACAATGGGAAACAATTGTATAGATATTTGTGTATTTGCACATATATATATATATATGTGTGTGTGTCTGTGTGTGTGGATATAGTGTTTTTTTAAATGTATAAATTACAGTTTATACATTTTAAAAAAACACATATATATATATATATATATGTGTGTGTGTGTGTGTGTGTGTGTGTGTGTGTGTGGTGCAAATTCTACTTTTGAAATGAGGAACACTGATGATAATGTCTTTTACTGCTGAATACCCTCCCTAAAACAAAGATATTCAGGTTTCTAAAATCTTTTCCATTGAAATTGAAATGCCAAACAAGACAAAATTTCTTAGAGTTTTCCCAGAATTGAAGATTAGATATAGATTACAAATCCTCAAAAAGAAAATATTTTCACAAGAAATACATTTCAAAAGTAGCTGAAAATAAAATAAATGTTGTAGAACAAAATGACCAAAAGTCGCTGATTGTCAACTTTTGTACACCAACTTTTTCTCATCTTATCTAAGGTACACATCATTTGCAAACAAACCCAAGATTCATTCTTGCTTGTTGGAAACTTTCTGCTGCCATTTCTCATAGAACAACTTGTTCTGAACGACTCACTAAATTATGTTTGGGTGACGTTTGGGACTCATTTCTTACTGAATTTCTTACTTCTGTTGTCAAATTTTCTGCAATACTTTTCACTTTTCATTTTGTGTTATCTTGGTATTTTATGAAGCCTATTATGGTAGTCTGGGAGGAAATAAGATGTTTCACTCAGAAGGAATGGCAAACTATTTGCCATTAAAGATGATATCAGTCTTAAAAGGAGAATTTTTATGATGAATACTGAAAGCTGTCATAAATGCTGTTTCAGTGACATGAACTTTAAGATTCTGTTTAGAGACAATATTGTCAAAGCTGTTATTGAAAGAGGAACTGTCTTTTTCATCTCCTTGTAAGGCAGTTTCCTTTAGACAAAATGCTACTTGAATTATGACTAATTTTTATTTTTGAAATATCTACTTAAATATGAATAAATGCATGCATATAAAAGCATTTTTGCCACAACTGATCATCAGAAGGTCTTGTCATCCAGAGTTGAATTGACAAGAATTCAGAGAGCATATGTCATAAATCAATGAATAGCATTTTAGTTTCAGAAATTACTGCTTTGGAGTAGACATCTCACTCTATACTCCATAAATCTACTGTTCTCCAACAAATATAATGGCTTGCATTTTGGAAATACTTTCTTCTATATCGGCATGAAATTACTAGACTTACATTTTCAGAATCAATAGAAATTTTTAATCAACAAATACAAGAAATTATTTTCATAACAAAATCGCTTAATTAAGCACATCTATTATCCCATAAGTTGTTCAGACTGATATGGTCATACTTATAAATATGAGTGCATATCTTTCTTCTTTTAAGTGCCATGTCCTGAAAGGACATAGCAGATCATGGCTCTCCACAACTTCCTATTCTATATAACTATAAGCAGTTTTTGTATATTCCCTGTTCAGCCATCCATTTACATAAACTTGTTAAGTAGGTTACTTGATGTTTCTTTATGACCCTCTTGCCTTCAGCATGTCTTGTATGTGTCAGATTCACCTAGCTCTCTTTCCCACTTTATCTAGAATTTTCAACTATCTCTTTCTGATTTTATATATAATCTTATTTATACTATTTACATCATTCAAGCTGTTCTCCTCATCTTTATTTCCATATTCCCAATGTTTCAGCCGTTGTCTGCTCTGACCTTCTTCAGGTAAACTTCAGAGCATATGGGCAAAACATAGTGAATATAGCAATAAAGATGAGGACAACATTCTGAATGATGTAAATAGTTACAATATCTCATCTCAGAAATACAAACATAATTATTCTTTTCGTCTCCATTTTCCTTATTGTTCACATGTTTCATTTATGTTATTCTCAGAAGTAGAATCATGTTTCAGTTGCTTCAAGCCTCCTCTTCATCTGTGAGGAAATTGTCCAGCATTCACTGCCATCTAGGAGGACTGATATTACATAGCAGTTCAGTATTTATAAGGTTGAGGATACTAGAAAGAACAAAGATAAGGATACAAGAAAGGTCAACTCATGGAATAACGGTTACAATAAATTTCAAAATTACACAATAAACTTGTATATGTTCATTCCTATCATTAGTTTTCATATGACTTTTCCAGGTCTGTTAAGCTACAATGGAGAACTTAAAAAAATTTCCAAAAGTTTCACAAAGATTAAACACTGATTACCTTGGCATTCAGTTTTTGGTGTTTGAGCTTATTTTTTGTTTCAAAATGCAAAAAGAATCCTCAACAGAATATAAACTATGTTCTGTCGAATGTACAAGCAAGAGAAACTCTTAGATGGGACTGAAATATTCTATGTTATAGATGAACGTGTCTAGACTTTGACAGATAATGGATTGTGGTACTTCCTGCTATGGCAGAATCAAAACCAGAAGGTCAATGGTCTTGATGAAGAAGACCAGCCTGAAAATTCTGATTTTTTTTTCTCAATCTTCCTTTTTTCTCTCTTCTCTCTCTCTCTCTCTCTCTCTCTTTCTTTTCATTTTTCTTTCTCATTTTACTCTCTTGTCTTTTTCTTTCTCATCCTCTCTTTTTCTTTTCTTCTTCATCTTGTCATCTTTCTCATATAAGAATGGTTCTTCTTTTAAACATGATTCTTATTGCCTTCTTAAATCCAAACACTTATTATCATTACTTAATTTCATTCTCTCTTTTTCTTCTTCCAATTTTCCATTCCTCTCATTGTTTCATTTTCTCTTTACTTTGATTTTACTTTAACTGGCTCATTTTCTTGAACTTCCAATTCATTCTTACTCTTGCTTCTCATCAGTATTTTTATCTCTCTTTTTAACTCTCATTCTATTTTTCACTTCATCTTCATCATTTCTATATTTTCTTTCTTTCTTTTCTTTCCAATTTTCCTTTTTCATTCCTTCTCCCTTTATTACTTTTCTAGTTTTTCTTTCTTTATTTCTTTTTTCTTTCTCCTTCCTTGTTTTCTTTTGTCATTCAGTCTCTTTTTCTTACTTTTTCTAGTTTTTCTTTCTTTCTTTCCTTCTTACTTTCTTTCTCCTATTTTTCCTTTGTCTTTCTTTCTTCCTTACATTTTCTACTTTGTTTTTTGTTTGTTTTTGTTTCTTCTAACTTACCTTTATCTTTATTTATTTCTTTCTTTTCTATACTTTCTCTCTTTCTTACTTTTTCTAGTTTCTTCCTTCCTTCCTTCCTTCCTTCCTTCCTTCCTTCCTTCCTTCCTACCTTCCTTTCTTTCTTTTACATTTCTTTTGTCTTTTCATCTCTCTTTACTTTTTCTAATCTTTCTTTCTTTCTTTCTTTCTTTCTTTCTTTCTTTCTTCTACTTTTCCTTTGTTTTTCTTTTCTCTCTTTTTTACTTTTTTTTAATTTTTCTTTCTTTCTTTTACTTTTCCTTTACTCATTTCAGTTATGTCTTCATCCGTTCAAATCAACTATTTTGTTTTATGAATAGCTGTTAAAGGAACTGCAATCTTTTTATACTTTTAATAGACTCTGCCTGCTCACAAAAAGCATGTACACCTTTTCCATATATCTGTTCAATGTAGACCAAGGTTAGCCATTTGAAAAGATGCCCTGTTTTGCCGTAACATTTTCCAGAAAGTTCACATAAAAAATGTAACAAAAATTTTGGATCAAAGGGAACCATTAAAAATATCTGAGCAAGTAAAATATCAAAAATAAAATTAGCATGAAATTAATTTTCATTTTCATTTTTCTATCCTATTATGGCTTCTTTATAAATATATTTTTAAATAAATGCTTCCTGAATTTTTTTTTTTTCATAGCCACTTCTTCTATGTGCTATGACACTTCAGGACTTTGGTGATTATGGCTCTCCACAATTTCCAACCTTTTGTTGCTCTTAATTCATTTTTTTTCTATCCTTTCTAAACTTTGCCCCACCATCCATTAACTCAAGCTTGCTAGGTAGGCTATACACCGTTTTCCGCCATCCCCCTTGCCCTCAATCTATCCTGTGAATATCAAATTTTATGTGCCCTCTTTCCTTATTATGTGCCCTCTCTCTTTTTGATATTAACTATAAATTAAAAATTTGTCATTGCTCGCATGTTTTGTCCATGGTATTCTCAGCATCCTTCTGTAGAACCACATTTCTGTTGCTTTAAATATCTTCTTTACCTGTGAGGAGATTGTCCAGCATTCACAGCCATATAAGAAGACTGATATTACATAATAGTTCAGTACTCTTTTCTTTGTTTCTAATGAACTTTTCCTGTTCCTTAATACTTTGCTTAGCTTTTGGAAGGGATCTTTCACTATCCAAATGCACCTTCAAATTTCTGTGTCACACTTTCCATCCTCTGTTAAAATCCTTCCCAGATATTAAAACTTTTGTACTTGTTTGAGTTTGGGGTCTCCAAAAGCTCAATTATTTATCTATCCTCTTTTAACTCGAGCATCACATAAATGTTTCTGTATGCAAGCATGTATTTGGTCTCTACCTTTGGACTTATTAATGAAAATAAAGAAACAGGCTTCTTTTTAGTTTTCTTCTTCTATGGATGTTGGCGACCATGACTCTCCTCAATTTTCTGTCCTTTGTAGCTCTTTATTTATTTTTATTTTTTTAATAAACCTAACAAAGGAAGGATCAGAAAATGTTATACTTAATGATAAATTTATTTTTTCTTAATGATAAATTTATTTTTTATTAATGATAAATGTATTTTTCCTTAATGATAAATTTATTTTTTTTAATGATAAATTTATTTTTTCTTAATGATAAATGTATTTTTCCTTAATGTTAAATTTATTTTTTCTTAATGATAAATTTATTTTTCCTTAATGATAAATTTATTTTTTCTTAATGATAAATTTATTTTTCCTTAATGATAAATTTATTTTTTCTTCATGATAAATTTATTTTTCCTTAATGATAAATTTATTTTTTCTTAATGATAAATTTATTTTTCTTAATGATAAATTTATTTTTCTGCAATGTTGCATTTTAAAATGAATGATTTTTCTATTAATTTTGTTGTTGGTATGTTAGCAATACTGCACTTTCAGTGTTGTAGATTAACTATATATTTTTTGTGGAGAGTGGCCCCACTGATAGAAGACTCTCCAAAAATAATAACCTTATGTGTCTGGGTGAGTACTTTCACCCGATGCTGTAAGCATTGGACAACTTAACTTAATGGAGTTATCTTAACGTAAATATATGAACTAAGATTTCTTTTAGTCAATCATCATTAACTGCAGACTAAAGCAATAGATTGTTCTTTTTATAAAACCAAATAGAATCTTGATGACCCAACAATAGCAATTTATGTTGATGAGTGCTTTGTACTATTTTGGTACTGTAGATTTTACAAGTAAACAAATATGCTGACTATCCAGGATTAAGAAGATTATGTTTTGTTATTCTCCAATGGAAAATCTCCATTAAAAAGCCTCATAATTTGTTGTGTTGTGACAGGTGCTGATGAAAAGAAAAAAAAAACCATAATCAAAATGGCTGTATGTGTAAAATCTTTCTTCCTTATCTTAAACTACAAAATAAATATCTACACAATGCTTTTAAGTCATTTTTTTTTTTACCAAAAACACAATCAGAAAACAATATATTAAAATTGTAACAAGTAAATTATTTTATGAAAATATGTTGTATATTGGCATTTTCTGCAAATTCATCATTATTCCAAGAGTTATTAGCCTAGCTGTATTTAAACTTATGCTTCTTCTATGTGTCATGTTCCTTCAGGACAATGGCAATCATGGCTCTCCACAATTTCCTGTACTTTGTAGCTCTGAATAAATTTAGTCTTTTTCTCTGTCTCTCCTAAACCCTGTTCTGCCATCCATTTATACAAGCTTGTTATGTAGGTCAGGTGTTCTTTTACTCTCTATCCAATTTACCTTTAAATATCCAGTGTGTATTAAATTTTACAAGTCCTTTTTTTTTTCATTATGTGCCCTAAAAATTTCAACTTTATCTTTCTGACGTTAACTATAAGTGTCCTTTTTGATTCCATTTTCTCTAAAACTTTGTTGTTGCTCACATATTCAGTTCATAGTATTTTTAGTATCCTTCTGTAGAACTACACTTCTGTTGCTTCAAAACTCTTCTTTACCTTTGAAATTGTCCAACATTCACTGCCATATAGGAGGATTGATATTACATAACAGTTCAGTACTCTTTTCTTTGTTTCTAATGAAATTTTCCTGTTTTTTAATACTTTGCTTAGCTTTTATAAGGGATCTTCCCTATCCCAATATGACTTTGAATGTCAGTGTCATCCCAGATATTTAAATTGTTTTACTTGGTTGATTTGGGTTTCTCCAATCTGTAAATTTTCTGTTGGGTCATTTCTTTTGTTTATCTTTTTCCACCATGCAACCTCCTTTCTACAGACAATATATTAACAACTTCTCACTATCCTGTTGCCATTTCCTATTTTGACAAGCTACATTGCTTAGTTCCCCCAGTCCTGACCTTTACAACTATAAGCCACCCTGCCATCTACACATGGACAAATCATCCTTGTTCTCTTCATATTCCATTAGTATGAAGGAAGTTCCACTGGAAAAGCTTCTTCCCTAGAATTGCAACTTTACAGAACAAACTCCCAATAGGATGTTTTCCCAATCATTACAAACATGACTTCTTCAAGTCACAGTTTAACCGTTATCTCTCCTCATAAACTGTACTTCTTACCTCCACTTCTTATGCACTGAAGTTAAGCAATGGTAAGTCTGGTCTGTACCTAGAGAGGTAACTGATTGGAAATACCAGGTGTTGTAAGCTCAGATGTGTGGGTGGTGTAATGGATAAACATTTCAAATTGGAAATTGGAGAACGGTGTTCCAATTTTAGTCAGGTTCATTATATTTACTTACATGCAAATAATCTGGGGAAAAACATGAATCCACCTCTTCTTCCCCAGCTATGGGTTAATTGGTAGAACTTGTATCAGTAAACAACTATTATTTTTAAAAAAAACTGTTACAATCTAAAAATATTTTCTGGCTTTAAATATTTGGCAAAAGGGTGATAAGCTGTAAAAAAACAAGCCTACAAATCCACTTCTTATGCTCATACAACATAATTCAGTAATGCTTTACCTTGAGAAGCTCTTTGGCTTTGTATTAGGTAAACATAAGTGTAAAAAAAAGATAATATAAGCTGAAATTCCATATAAATAAAATATATATTGAAAATTGTCCCAATATTGATTGGTTACTGCTAATTTTATTGTGAAAATATTGACTTGTCTAATAAAATTTTATATTATGTATATTTTCTTTCATTTCATAAATAATATATATTTTTCTTTTGATGACATTATTGTCTGAAAGAGATGATAAAACTTTTGATAAAGAAGCCTTTGCTGTACATCATAACTTGTGAATAAAATCCTCATCTCTATCAGGTAATGGCTAAGTTGATATAAACATAAAGAATGGCATATTTTTTTTCAGATTTTTGTGCCACAAAGACAATAATCAAAAAATATACTCAAAACTCAACAAGGGAATTTAGTAAAAACATATCAGAATAAAAATCACAAAGTTTGTTTTCTAATGGTATCCCCAAGTGAAGTTCCTGTTACTTCTTGAGAAATTCCTGTATTGGTATCAGCATGTCAACTATTTCAGCAAATTCAATCAATACTTTTAATTTAAGTTAAGCAATATTTGTTCTCACTTGACATGTTTTGGCTGAATTAAGAATTGCATTTAGAGAACCTGCTTTATTTACATGGATGAGACTCTTTGGTAGGTCAATGAATAATCACTTTGACCACAACATGCTCTTTGAGAAGTTCAATTAATAAATATTCATAACTTAAATTTTTTAATTTAACAAAATGGTCAGTGATTCAATTTGTTTACCACTTTTAAATTTTTTAAAAAATGTCCACATTTTCAAGTGTAAATCATTTCACAAAAGAAATATGAATTAAAATGCTAATAGAATTCAAAGTTATTTTGTCAAAATATTAATTTGGCAGTTACAGAAATACTAAGTTAAGTCTACCACAAGACCATGGGGAAGAAAATCTCCATATTTCTTTACACTATTTACATTGTTCAGACTATTGTCTTCCTCTTTGTTGCCATATTCACAACATTTTAGCCATTGTACACTTCAGCTTTCTTCAGGTGATTAGAATTTCAAACTTAACTCTTTATTTCATCCACCAGGGTAGATTGTTCTAGTTCCATGTGCCATGCCACTTCCAGATGTCTCAGTATCAGTTACCTCCCTTTCTCACTCTGCTGTAGCCAGGTATTGAACTCACAACTCTTTGGGTCAAGTCACTGGCTTCAACCAACACATTTATCCACTGGTCCATGTGTCCCTGAGGACATCAGTTTATGAATTTTAAGGACTTGTCTCAGTAATTTTTTTACCAGAGCTCATATTAGATATGGAGAGTTGAGTTAAAGGAAAATAACTGATACTGAAACATCCGGAAGAGGCATGGCATGTGGAACTAGAACAATCTACCCCTAGTGAACGAAATAAAGGGTTCAGTTCGAAATTCCAATCACCTGAAGAAGACCAGAGTATACAATGGCTGAAATGTTATGAATATGGCAACATAGATGAGGACAACAGTCCAAATAATGTAAGTAGTGTAAATTAAATGACCATATTCAATGTTATAACAAAAGAAATGTTGTTATGCTATAGATTTACAAGGATAAAGACTTTATATAAGGCAACATTTAGCCTGGAGATGAACATCTTTACATATAGAACCCAATGGTGATTATTGAATCATTTTCAGAAAGAAAAGCATGACATCTATGCTCTCCAATAAATAATGTTTTTTGAATATTTGGAAGACAAGATGATTCAGGCAAGGGAAAATGTGAGTAAATGATCCAGTGAAATTGGTAAGATTGCTTCCACATCTAGTCTGATAATCCTGAAATATATCTAAAGGTATCCAAAGAAGAATCAGTAAACCTGACCTGGCATCTTGGTTTCAGTCACTTTCCCACCACTGTAACATGGCTTCTCTTTATCTTTTTTTATAAATATTTTCTGGGCATTTGTTCTAATAAGCTTTCCTTTTTGATTCCATGACCTCATGAATTTAAGCATACTTCTAGATCAGCATTTTACTGTTGAAATTGCCAAATTTAGCAATAAGTTATATTTTAATAATTTCTTCTCTCGCACTTTTCACTCTCTTCCAGTTTCTTTCTTCCCTTTCAATTATGATCTTCAAAAATTTTAAATGCAACATCAATTGGCATCTTTTTTTAATCCTCTTCTTTTACTGTCCTTTCTCCTCATCAACATTGTCACATTTTCTTTCACTCTCAATAACCCCTTGCATCTTAGTGGCCTTATCACCTTGCTTGGGGTAAAATGATTAAAAGAAAAGAGTAATTCTGATCAAGGGGCAACCATATTTGCCTCAAAGTAAATGCATTGATGAATTCTTAATAGCTACAGTTTATGAATAATATGTAACACATATTAACTCCTTTTTATGTCACTTGTAAAAGATGTCTCATAAAGGTCAATAAGCCACTTTCCAAAACTAACTCGCTATATTTGTCCTGAGGGAAAATATTGAAGGAATGACATCTGCTGCCCAAATTATCTCACTGCAAAATTCCGACTTCCAGGCATATTTGCCTTCTTCTTCTTGCCCTCTGACATCTTGACACCAAAGCATGAAAGTTGTTCATATCATCTAAGAGCATTATTCAATAATTGGTAACCACTTTAGTGCTATCAAGTCTTTCAAGAAGAAAATGTTTCAGACTCTTCATTCTTAAAGGTTGCTGATAATGCATCGACAACCATTCTGACCTGTACAGGCCTAATATATCGATGAGTTATTTAATTTCTTGTCTACTATTAGACTTTGTCTAAAATATTGTCAAGGACGTACGAAAGTGAAACAATGCCTTTAGTATAACAACTATCAAAAGGTGATGCTAATAGGATTCAGTCTGCTATTAGTCTGTCTGAAAGACTTCTAGTAATGATTGCATGTCCATTATGGGCAAACAAGTCAATCTTTAAAGAGAAGTGTGACTCCAGTTGCAATAAATAGAACTGTTTCTTCCAGAATTCCATTTTAGTAGAATTAGGCCATATTTAAATATATTTCATTCACAGTTTCAATGGTGGAATATATTTTTCTGTAGGAATTATTTAATAATTCTTGGTTAAGATTAATTTATAAATTGCAAAGTTTAGTATTAGATTGAGTTTTTGTTTATCAACTTTATTCTTCAAAATATTACAATTATACATTCATCATTATTTGTAATGACTTGTTGCCACTTAACATGCAATTATTTGATAGTTTTTGATTTTATTGCTTTAAATGCAAAAAATCTTTTGATGAATCTGGTTTTCATTAGAGAAATTTTTCCCCATCAAATCATTTTGCTAGAATGAAAAAAGGTAATAATTGTTTGGTACAAGGGCAGGTGAATATGATGGGTTGGAGTAGAACAGATGAATTGAGTTAAAAAAAATTTTCTCCTGTGTTATTTTTGCTGTATGCAGCTTTGCATTTTTATCGAGAAGAAGAACATTTTTCTTTTAATCCAATATGTATGCTGCCACAGCCATACAAAACTAAGTTAGTGTTAGTCTGAATTTTTATTCTTAACTGCCATGTATGATTAATAGTCAACATGACACATTCGTCAATACAACTGGTCCCCAAAACCTGAAATTATTTATGATTCAACTTAATACTGCTACAAGAATAACTGATACTTAATGAGAAGAGAGAAAAATAACTGCTGTTTTGTCCATGAAACCATCTTAAAGTATCAAGGACAGAGGTAACATTTGAAGAAAAAGCTTTTTTTTGTAATTATATTTAATTAGCAAATAATGTTTAATTTTGTTAATTTTATCAATGTTTATTTACAACATTCAGAAAATGTCATCTGTGTAAATGGTTTGTTTATTTACAAATAAATCTGAAATTAAAGAAATTTAAGGTTACAGTAAAGATGGGGGGGGGACATAATTTTTTAGTAAAATTTTGCAAAATAACTGTTTATGATGAAAGTCAAACATCATTTGGTCAGAAAGTTGAGACAAAATTTGAAAATGTTAGAAAATAATTCTTTTTCAGATTGTTGTCATTCATATTTCTAATGATAAGCAATGATGAAAACAAAAAAGAACCACATCATTTAAAACATTTATTTGTCTATATTTCTTAGATGGGGTATTGTAATTATTTACATTCTTTACATTGTTTGGATTGTTGTACTCATCTTGGAGAGTTCAGTTAAAGGGAGATAACTGAGACATCTGGAAGAGGTATAGCGTGTAGAACTAGAACAATCTAGCTCGGTGGATGAAATAAAGGGTTCAGTTTGAAATTCCAATCATCTGAAAAAGGCCAGAGCATACAATGGCCAAAACATTGTGAATAAGACAATAAAGATGAGGACAACAGTCTGTGCAATATAAATAGTGTAGACATTTAATTGTAAAGAATTGAAGTAAAAAAACAATCATTGGCAGTCATAGGCATTGGTAAACATTTTTCTAGGGATAATATATAGCAAAAGTGAAAAACTAAAAATACATAATTATTCAAATTACTAAGAATTACTAATATAAAATGAATGTCTTGTTATTTTGAAATCTTAGGGTTACTATGATTATTAGTACTTGACATTTCCTTTTATTCATTATTATATCTAAATCTTCGGTCAATATAAGTGTTATTATGAAGCTTGTATTATTAATAATTTCCTTCTTCCTGTATATACCCTGTCCAAGACATAGACAATCATGTCTCTCCACAACTTCCTATCCTTTGTAGCTCTTAGTAAGCCTTTTCACCATCCCACCTGCTCCCTGTTCTGCTATTCATTTACACAAACTCATTGAGTAGGTTATTTACTATTTCCCTCTGTCCTTCTCTTTCACTTGCCTTCAATATTTCCTGTGAGTTTCAAATTCTCTAAGCCCTCTTTCTGTATTTAATGTTGTAGTAATTTCAATGATCTTTCTGATTCTAAGTATAAACATCCTTTTCATTTCAATTTTCTTTAAGACTTCCTTGTTGTTCACATGTTCCATCCATGGTATTCTCAGCATCCTTCTGTAGAACCACATTTCTCTTGTATCAAGTCTCTTATTTACCAGTGAGGAAATTATTCAGCATTCTACTGCCATATAGAAGGACTGCTATTACATAAAAGTTCAGTTATTTTTTTCTTTGTTTCTAATGAAATTTTTCTGTTTTTTAATACTTTGCTACTTTTTTGGAAGGCATCTTTCACTATTCCAATATATCTTCAGATTTTGATGTCATATTTTCTATATATTTACATTTTTGTACTTGCTTGATTTATTGTTTAGCATTCCTCTTTCTAATAGCAGTCTGAGCATAAATATCACATTGCTTATTCCATTGTCTTTAACAAATCAGATCTATTCCTGTCTTATTTCTAGTCTAAATCTGCTAAATCAAAAGTTCTGTTATAAGATTCATTAGGTTTATTGTCCAATGGATCTTGCACTCATTTACACATGGTTTTTTAGACAGTGCTGTAAAGATGGATCTACTAAAGTCTTCCAGTATAACACAACAGTTGTATATTCTTTTTATTATTTCTCTAATAATATTTCCTAGCACCATTTAAATAAATAAGCACTTTGGGTATAATATATGTATAAATTTTATCATGGAAATATAAGTAATTCTAAACAAAAAGTGATGCCTTGGTGTAAGGTTAGAGTTAGAAAGGTGAGTCTGGTTGATCACTGGAAGTGAGTTTGATACTCACTAGGTGCCCCATGTATAATTTGATATTGTTTGACATGTTGTAAAATCAATTGACCAAATTTAAAGAAAGAGGATTTGTAAATAATCAATTTTTAATTCATATGAACATTCATATAAAAACAGACTAAAATGATCTGTGCATTTTATTAATATATCAATGTTTTATTTGCACCATCTTCGGATTTGTTATTTTATGAAGAAGTCAAAGAAAACAATTAACCAAAATTTAAAGCCAATTATCAAGAAAAAAATATGGAATCAATAACAAATCCCCTAAAAAATATTCTTTCTTATTATTTATTCATTGTTCTATTTCTATAACGGGTTTCGTTTTTTGACTTCTTCCTAAAAGAGTTACACAACCCACTTCTGTTATGTTACACGAACAATGTTGAGAATAAATTGAAAAAGTAGGCCATAATCCAATCACCATTTCTTATTTGTGAATCGAATACAGGATACAAGCAAACATGTTTTTTAAATTACTATTTTTGCTTTTTTAATGGACTAATTGATATAGTTTGGAATTTATATGTGCTTAAGTGGATGCATATATATATATATATATATATATATATATATATATTATTTTTACATATATATTTGTTTGTGTCCAATTTCATATCTGTATCTATTCATCTGTGTTTATATAGTGTCTACATGTATGTACACATGCACATGGCTACTTACAGACACATGCACTCACACACATACACTTCTACACATTTAGGGTAACTATGGCTATTTATACACATCTATACATATGCATTTAGAGTAACTGCTAACATCTTCTGCCAACTGAGGTTCTCTGTTTTAAAACAAAATTTCCAAAGTGGAAGTAAAAGAAGAAAAAATATATATTTTTTTTTTTTGCGGTTGACTCCAAAATAATAATTGCATTCCTCAATTGCTTAGATTTATAAAAACAAAAAAACTATCCAGGGTATTTGCTATTTGATTTCTTCCTTTTTAATCTTACATTTAAATCAGGAATAAGATTTCAACAAACAAATAATTCTTTGTTTTCAGGACTTCAAACAACGGTGTGAAATATAATTGAAGATTACATTCTTTTTTTATTTTTATTTTTATCTGGTTAGAAATTGAACAAATGATCATGGAAGTTTGAAGGTCAAAAGGTGATAAAGGCAGATTAGAAATAAACTCAATAAACTTATTTTTGTTATATTTTTGCTTTGCTCTCTTTTTTTTTAGATAATTATAAAAAGAAGACCAAAATGAGATTTGGAACGTTTTGTTATGATTTTTGCAAAAATCCAGAAAACAAAGACATTATAGAAATATTGATTAAAATCTGTAAATGAAATTGATAAAATAAAACGAAAATGCTTTGAAAGTAAAACTGTAGTAATCAAATAGTTGCAATGTTGATACTAAGGATATTAATAACAACCTTCTTCTTCTTGTATGTGCCGTGTTACTACAGGACATAGATAATCATGGATCTCCTGTAACTCTTAACAAAAAAGGCTTGTTAAATGGACAAACTTTGTTTTTGTTATGTAATATCAATTCTCTTCTATGGCAGTAAATGATGGACAATTTCACTACAGATGAAGAAAAAACTGGAGACAACAGAAATGTGGTTCTACAGAAGGATGCTGAGAATATCATGGATAGTGTGTGTGTAAGCAACAAAGAAACCTTCAGGAAAATGTAAACAAAATGGATATTGCCTCCAGTTTTCTCTTCATCTATGAGGAGATTGTCCAGCATTTCCTGTCATAGAAGATGATTGATATTGCATAACAGTTCTGCACTCTTTTCTTTGTTTCTAATAAAATGAAATACAACTAATAATAATAATAATGCTGAGGGCACTAATATCAAATGTAAAACTGCCATTTATATTACTAGAAATCTTGTCAATCATTGAAGCTAGTAACTCATATAGCAACTTCAATCCAAATCTGATGATGAAAACTTCTAAAAAAGGAAGATAATCTTGGATTAAAACATGTTTAATCAGTGCATATTTATAATATCATTATTATTATGATTCTTTTATATCCTTTCTGATTCTTCCCAAAAGATTTTGAGGGGAGTATCAGCGCTCCAGCTTTCCCTCTTCAGGCTAGTGTACGAAGGATGAGAAGGTTTATTCTGATGACATGGATATTCATAGTTGGGATAAGAATGATCTTGAACAAAAAGTCAACATTCTTTACCAAGAAGTCCAAAAAGTAAAAAGAGAAACCTTTCAAAAATGGAAACTATGATCTGGAATTGGAATGAAAGCACTGATCCTACATACCCTAAATCCATCAAAAATATTCAGAAGTTTTTCTTTTTTTTTAAGCATTCAACCCCAAACAAGGCGGGAAGCTACAAGCGTGCAAGGGGTTACAGAGTTGGAGCGAGAACAAAGAGGAGTGATAGAGGAAAGGATGAAGAGACAGTTAGGGGATAGATCAGGGCATCTGGAGATGTCGATTGATGTTACATTTGAATAGTTGGAGATTATAGCCATCAGGAAAACAAGAAATGGAGAGGAAGTTCCACAGGCGAAAAGTGCAAGACATGAAGCTATTGGAGAATTAAAACAAATTTCGTCTAGAAGACAAGGAAACTGAACACAGGAGGTGTTGTGATTGATGTAGTTTTGCCCAACACTTCAAGTTGTTACAAAACTAAAATATTAACATAAAAACTTGAGTCATGTTCTTAAATGACCTCACAAGATTGAAACTTTCATATCAATGTCATGCCTGGTACAAAATCCATTCAGAAATAACTAAACTGTCAGATGTATACAACCACTTTCTCCGATTAATGATTAAAAATGGTTTCAAATGAATGAAGGTAGGTCTTAATGACAAAAACCCTTTGGCAAATTTTATAGGTTGATATTACAGAATCACAATCAAAGAACTTTTTGAAATAATAAAAAAAAACTATCACTTGAAGACTTCCAACAACAGCAACAACAGAACTGGGTAACACACATAACAAGAAGAGAAAATAATAACATAATCATGATATTGAATTTCTGCAATAACTTAAGCCAAAAGTTAAGAAGAAAACCCTTGTCAATACTAGAAAGAGCAATAGCAGCAAGTAAACTTGAGAAAACTATTTTCCTGAAAACTGTTTTAACAGAAAGATTGTTCGATTGATGAATACTGAATGTTTCTTTATAAGGAAATGGCTAATCTTGCCCTTATCATTACAATTATCCACATCAGTATACAGTGGCAGACTGGGTCTAAAAATATCAGTTGCCAGAAGACAAAAGGGGCCCACCCACAACTACAATGCTATCATTTAATTTTCATAATGAATAAATATAATTTTCAAAAAATACATTTAGAAAAAATGAGTACAATTATAATTTTTGTGGAAAAATATGTGTATTTCTTAGAAATTACAATGTCCATGTAGTCTACATATTACTGGCAGTACGTACCAAATGTAAATACAGAATGTTATAATAGGATATTTTATTATTTTTTTTAATTTTAAGTAGTTTGTTGATATTTTTAAATAGTTTGCTGCCCAATTTATACAAAAGTACAATAGAACATTGCATGTAGTCCACTATATTAAAAGTATTCATTCATGTTCACAAGATGATTGTGTGAATTGGTCAATAATTGCTTCTGCATCTTATTCAACAAACAATTCCTTTTCAGTGAATAGTAACATGTATGATTCCAAATTCTCCTCAGACAGCAAATTTCTTAACATTATTTTTTTTTTAGTTTTAGCTTTGGAAATGTCCTCTTACATTGGACACAAATAACTGATAGTGTGCAAATGACTTTATAAAGTCCTTTTTTCTTTTTATTTCTAAAACAGTTGTCTGTGTTTGCTTCTTTATTTAATTTTTATTTGATTTAGGGGACCCACTCCATCAGGAGCCTGCTTACCATCCAACAATTTGACATCCTGGCCAGTTCACTGCTGTCAGCAAGAATAACTTCTTTATGAGTAGGGACTCTATCTTAATTGAACAGTACAACTGAAATATAATGTATGCATGTTAATCATCCCACTCACATTTTATTCCCTGTCAACTGTCAGAGCAAGACAACCAAGGATAGTATGGGGTGGGGGGGGGTCACAAGGAAGGTGGGATTCATATGTCTCCAAAGGGTAGGCCTAGGAATATGACATCAACAGTTGATGGGTGTTTGTATTCTACAAACTTTCCAAGTATGCCAAATTTGAAATCAACATTCAAACCTTGGCTTTTAATTCAAGGAAAGAATTACACAACTATCACAGGCATAAAGTAGATTCCAAAATTTGAATTTTGTTTGCAAATTTCATTTTCCAGAACACAACATTGAAAGTAGTCTTTAATCTTGAGATAAGAATTTTGTGGCAACATGTAAAAATTGGACATGAGTCCTTTTTAAATGAAACATCAGAGAAAATGGATGAACAGAAAAGTACAAAAACAAGAAAATGTCTCATTTTATTAACTTCAGAAGTTGGAGAATTCCATTTTATCTTTTAAACTATTTATACTGAATATAAATTTCTCTCTGGCAACAGAAATAAAGCAAATTTTAAAAGAGTAAAACTTCTGATTCAATGCTAAATAAAACAATATTTCATATATTCATCTCAACATTTAAAAATCTAATATATCATTGAACTGTTATTAAATAACACAACTATTTTATTCTTGATTTTTATACCTGAAGCTTCAATTCATCTGTTTCTGTAAGAATGATAAAATAAATATTTATAGAATATAAATGAACATCAAAGTAAGAGTTTCTCTCTATATAAATATTATTTTGTATTGTTGTTGCTGTTTTATTTTGCAAAAACAAATCTCAAATTTGTTTTCCATTTACCAGTTTTTCCTTCTTTTTCTTTTCCTCTCCTGTTGGCCTGAATTTCTCTTCCATTTGGTAAAATTAAATTAACCAACAAGGGTGTATTTAAGCTAAGCAATATCAGATAACCTTGCTGGCAATTGTATAATGCTGAATAAGTTAATCTCTGTGGGATATGAACCTACCACCAATGTTCAGTAGCCATAAGCCTCGCTTAAGCATTTCAGATTAAATGGTTGAGCAGATCATTTATCATGCTTGACTAGATTAAATATTTGAATTTAGAAATTAGAAACTTTTTCAGATGTTGTAAAAGAAACTTTACTTCAATATTAATTTGCCATTCAATTAAAGTAATAAAAACAGATTTGGTTTGACTCATTTAAGTAGTCTGCTAGAAAATCAATATTTACTCCACATAATCCATTTTTTTTACCCAGAAATACACAGTGCTCCATTTTATGACTTGTATGTACCTGCAAAAAGAATTTAAAATATACTGAGAAGAGAATTTGTATAAATCGTAAAATAATACAAAGAAGAATCTGCAATGTTATTGGTCCTGACCTGACATCTCGGTTTCAGTCATTTTCCCACCACCATAAAGTAGCTTCCTTGTGCATTTTCTATAAATATTTTCATGGTAATTTTTCTGATCAGCTATCTTCTTTGGTACCTAAACTTTATGAATTTAAATGCAGTACTAGATTGGCAGAAAGGTCTCATCATTTAACAGTTGTAATGGCTAGAAGTAACCAGAAGTTCAATACTAACAATTTCTTCACTCAAAATTCTCATTTGTGTAACTCTCCTCTGTTTTACTGCTTTCCAAATTTGAAAAGTTTAAATGCAATGTCCATTGATATCTTCTATCTTCTTAATTCCTGTGACATTATTTTTCTCTCTCCCTAATAATGTTTTTCTTTTTCTTGTATTCACTCACACTCGGTAATTCCTTGCTTTATTGCCTTTTGCTTGAAATGATTAAAAGAATTATTTTAAGATGTAATCATATTAGGGATTCTTGCTTATCTATCTTAGTTATTTGGAAAGGAGACAGACAAGAATAAGCAAATATAATTGTCTTAGAGATGCTACCAAAGATGAAGCATAGTAACCCCAAGATTCAAAATCAGGGGACATTGTAATGATCAACACTTTTAATAGTGGCAAATGCTTTTCTTCAGCATATGCAAATTGAACTGATGGTGAGGAAACTAGCTTTAAAATGGCTAAAATTATTTTTTATCATTTCTAGAAATTGATTAATGTTGGTCTCTTACAATATTTAATGATGTTTAATGTAAAATTCTTCATAAAGTCTTGCTGGGATAATTTTCTATTTTGGGATTTCAAATCAAATTCTACGAGTAAAAAGAAAAAATACAAAACATCACCAAACAATTTAATAAAATCTTCAGGAAACATTTTAAAAGACTGTTTGAAAGAAAATATTGCTTTAAAAACTCCTACAATGTGTGTGTATATATATATATATATATATATATATATATATGTATATATATATATATATATATATATATATATATATATATATATATATATATATATATATATATATATATGTATATATATATGTATGTATGTATGTACATGTATATGTATGTATGTATGTATGTATGCACACATACACCTAGACATATATAGACATATGTGTGTTTGTGTTTGATCATGTGTGTATGCATATTTGTGTGTATATGTGATATTAATTTTTATCCTTTTATTATATATTACAGCCAAGATTTTGTCAGTGATAAAGATGGGGAATTATTGAATAATTTTTAAAATTATCTTTATATGCATTTTTGTACGTGTGTGTGTATGTATGTATATGTCTATGTAAGTGTTTGTCCATGTGTGTACTTTTGTTTTTATGTGTATGTGGTTTTACATGATTGTTTTCTATGCAAATACATGTAAACACTTTTATATGTGGGTTTGTTTGTATTTATTACTTCTTGGAGTCAATTTTAATATAACTTCTTTTAATATAATTTCTTTTGTTGGTAAATGTGTGAAATCTTTCCAAAGAAATTCTATAGACTTGTACAGTATTGTGTGCATACATTTCTTAGTTTATGTCTGCATATATATATATATATATATATATATATATATATATATGAAGTGGCACATTAAAGTTCTCAAATAAACAAGAAACTCTCCAATCCAATAAAAAATGTCTTGCCATTTGGTTATATCTTGGAAAGTAATTGAGAAATTTTGAGCATTGCACCATATATATATATATATATATATATATATATATATATATATATATATAAATAAAATTTGCAACAAAATTTTGAGCACTGACATCACTTGATCCATGCTCAGATGTGAGCAGTTTGGATGGCAAATATACATGTATATATATATATATCTGTAGTGATTTTCCAAGTGTAGCTTGTAGCACATGACCGAAAGTAGGTGGCACCCAGTGATGATCGAACTCACTACTCAGTTTTAAATGTTCTAGCGAGACAAGATTGCTAACCATTACACCACCTTGAGGTATATATATATATATATATATATATATATATATATATATATATATATATATATATATGTGTGTGTGTATATATATATATATATATATATATATATATAAGACCAGAAACTCGTGTAGTAAAATTATGGAAAATAAAAGCATAATATTTTTTTTTTAAAATCCACATTACAACCAAAAACGTTTGCAGCACCTCTCTTCTCTTCTTTTTAATATACATACTTTTCTCTCATTGGAACCACTATAACCTCTTTCTTATATATATATATATATATATATATATATATATATATATATATACACACACACACACACATAAATATATATATATATATATATTAAAAGTATGTTTGGTTGAATAATAAAGACATATTATGTCTATTTATTTTTATTTTAATCCTCTCATGCTCACAGATCAATTTCTTAGTGTTGGTACAAAACTGAGTGAGAAAAATGCTGTAATTTGATAGGCACTAATAATAATACATTTACTACCTTCCCATATAAAAAACAACTACCACAAACACGTGCACTCTCAACTATAATAGTAAATGTCCTCATTATTACAGAACACCAATTATACGAAATTTAATAAACCATGCAAAAACTAATTCTTCAGCAAAATAGATTTTCTACACTGAATTAAAAAACATTAAACAAACTCTAATTAATAATGACTTTCCTAATTACATTGTTGATGAACAAATTACATGAGCTATTAGAAATATTAACATAAATCAATAAGACCATAATACTTCCTCAAATAACCCTAAACATATCAACCTACTATACCATAATCAAATGTATTGTAACTACAAAATGAAAAATCCTAAAAAATCTCATAAGTAGTAATATATTCCCCATTGATCCTATTAAAAAATAAAACTAATTATATACAACAATAAATTGAATACAACCAAATACAAACACTTTCAAACTCCTCTAATACCCTATTTCCCATTCAATTTGAAACAAAAGGTTCATAAAATATTAAAAAATAGAAAAATGAACCCTGCATGACAAACTCAACAAATCAAAAGAATATATTGTTCTACCCACTAATTCTATCTTATCTACAATTGAAAAGTACTTATCTAAACTCAACATAAAATTTGTCACAACTACATCTAAAATGATAAAATTCTTAATCAATACAAAACAAACAAGCTAAAACATGAAGGAGGAATTTACACTATCACCTGTAAGGATTGCTAGAAAGAATATATTGGAGAAACATCAAGAAGTTTAAATAAAAGATTATATGAACACAAAAAGAATATTTTAAAAAACAACACATTAAAAGAATTAATTGCTCACCATAACAAGACTGACCACAATTTTGACATAAAAAATGCTACTCTAATTAAAAGAGGAATAATTCACTGAAATGAAAGTGTTTAGAAAGTGCTTTAATTGCTAGATCATACACAATAAATTTGCACACAGGTTCTTACAACAGTTCAACATTCTTGGCAGATCTTCTGTTATCGTAATGTGGGATATTTAATAAAAGTGATGGAAACAAAAAGAAAATGGAAAAATCTAAATTAATTAATATAAATTAAATTGGCTAGATTATAAAAAAATGAAAAAATTATTTTTAAAATTTAAAATTCCCAGCATCAGTTGTTCTTGTCTATATTTAGACGTATCAACATAAACAAACTTCATCCAATTAAGTCCTAAAGGGTGAAATATCTCACACAAAAACTTTTTACATTTTGTCATACATCTTTTGTCCAAAATTGTTCTTGATATATAAAAATTTACATATCATTATCAGAGAGAGAGAGAGAGAGAGAGAGAGAGAGAGAGAGAGAGAGAGAGGGGGAGATGAAGGAACTCTAAGAGATAAAACAACAAACAATAATATTGATAATCAAACTAATAATAATTATTGTCATACATTTAATCAAATAGAAGCATAATGAGAAAAGATTTCAGAATTTTCCAACAGGCTTGTATCATTTCCCAATAAAAAATGAAAAGGGAAGTTGAATTTTCTGAGCAAGAGATTTTTTTGCACAAGTGTTATATTACTGATGAGAATTAGTACTTTTAGGTTAGGTTGTAGTGTGTTTGTAGAAGGCTTTTTGAGGAAACTGCTTTCATTGAATAAGCCTAAATTCCTATTTAACCCTAGAAATTTATCTCAAATTTCTTTAATCTACATATTATAAATAGCATACATTGGCAATCTTTCTTTACTAAATAAATACGTTGGACTCTCTCATCACGGACAACAAATGAATGAAGAGGTGTTCAACTTTTATGGACACACATGTGTCTCCCAAGGCCTGCAGGTATTTTGCAAACAGACAGATGGAACATGTGGTTGAGCCATTTTGCTTGAGTGGTTGAGGATCAATTGCCACATGTTTCCGCAAGTGGCCTGCTTTACTGTGCATGACAAAGCCACAGTGGCAGGTAAAAGGCTATCATCGAGAGGAGCAGCATACTGCTAATTTTCTTTAATATTTGTATGCAGTTGATCCCAATATTCAAGTTGGTCTCGCTCAAACCTTCACACTCACATGCACACATGCACACACACACACACACACACACACACACATATATATATATATATATGAAGAAATATAGTTTTACAGTGTGCCATATTTATAGGATAAAGTGCTCAATATCAGCCTGATGATTGCATTTAGCATGAAACAGCCTGTTGCCTCTGAGTGTTGACTTCAATGTTCACACACATATATATATATATATATATATATATATATATATATATATATATATATATATACACATATGAGAGTTACTCCAAAAGCAATGCTTCCTATTTTATTATGTTGAGCCACAAAGATCAGAAACATAAATAGGTAGAATAGGTTTAAATATTTGTACGTTTCTGTCAATCAATATTAATTTGTTGGGGACTTATTTCTGATAGTAGTTGAGTGGCAATCTGGAAAAATGCTATATGATATGAAAGGGTGAATGAAGGAGGAAACTTAAATTCTTCCATGTAGACATTCCTTCATGCTGAACATTTACAGAGACCAAACATTGTATATGAGCACAGTTAGGCAGTGAATAATGGATTTAAGCATTAGTAACACTCACATATGGAACTAGGCATATTTACAAGCATGGCATGATGCAGGTTCTCATTTATTGTTGGCCAAAATGTATCACCAATGGTGGTGAATATGCAGGAGAATAGATTTGTAGCTAAAAATTTGTTCTATCCAATGTTATTGTACTCCTAGTATTTTTCAGCTTTGGTAGAAATAAATAGAATAATAGTGTGTGTGGGTGGATTGGGATGTCTATGTGTGTATAAAGAGACAGAGAGAGAATGGATTTGA